>MU284068.1:543374-564407 GCA_022478815.1 Daldinia bambusicola
AACGTATTGGGGTGTTAGCTCCTAAAACTGCTTTTTTAGATGATTTCCCGTGCCCCAACAACAACAATACCACCCCCTAAATAAAGTTGCATTTGCAAAAAAAAAAAAAAAAAAAAAAAAAAAAAAAAGGCACAAGAGTACATGGAATGTAATCCGCATGTACTCGGAACACTTGGAATAAACCACCCCCCCATTACCTACTCCAGGCGATAACCATCGTAGGGTTGTAGCTACCTGAATAGACGAGAGCTGATCAACTAGATCATCTGATACTCGACGGCCAGTAAAGCTTAACATGATGGATATGAGCCAACTGTACTGGCTTAATTCGGATAGAGCCCCAACTGTTGTACAGTTGTACGTAAAAGCACTTGCTGGATGCAGGTCCAGACGAAGAAGCTAGACGAGTATAGATTCGGTGTCTAGGTGTCTACTTGCTCTTCATGACGAGTACCTTAGTACCGTTGGGCTGGTAAGTTGAGGTCATGTCTCTCCAAGTCTCTCCATGTCTCTCCATGTCTCCATGATCCTCCTGGTACTTCCCGTAAAGCACGGAGGGAATAAGAGAAGGTGGATTTCCTCTCTCTGAGAGAAATATGAGAAGAGCCCCTGTAAGCGAGTCTTAATAAGAAAAGTAACCTACTCTTCCTTCTGGAGGTACCATACTCCCTTCGGTCTCACTTGGTATTGTACCATTACTCTGAAGGACCTGCTCAAACGCCCAATATGGCAAAGGGAAGAGGGGGAGGGAAATAAGGAAATAAGATATCGAAGGAGAGAGAAGAAAATGAAAGAAACCGGGACGGCAGATAGGCCGCGACTTCACCGACCGTCTTACTCCCAACTTCGGCATCGCTCCCATCTCACTGCCCCAGATCACCAATCCCGTCACCTCTCCCATGGCCTTGACGAGCCTGAGAATCGACTTCAACCGGCCGGGAGCGTAGCTCATTCTACCAGAAGGTACATAGAAGAAAAGCTCTTTTTCTGCACCTCAGCTTCCCTGCAGCTCGCTTGTCGTCCCGAAGTCTGTCAAGGATGGTTCAGAACGTCTTGGCGCTCGAGCTTACTGGCTCGTCTCCTGACCGACTCGTTCGATAAGGCACGATAAGATCAAACCTGGCGACCGGTCTGGAAGTGGATACCGGTTTTATGCAGTCAGATTTCTGAGAATCGACAAACATGCCTGCCGAACAGAATCCCATGTTCAATCATGCCTATCAGTCTTTCCTTTTGCGGAGTTCGGCTCCGTGTCCGTGTAATAATAAGCGTGGTATCCCTCCGCCGAGGGTAGTTGTAAATGTCCTTAGAAACGTTCTTGGAACGTCCTGGGTCCTGATTCCTGATTCCTGATTCCTGAATTCTGCAAGTCCGCACTTTTCGTCTCCGCCATGCATTCCAACTTCGCAACGTGTCATACAGCAGCCTACAGCAGCCTACAGCAGCCTACAGCAAGCCATCGGCAAATCGCAGTACGGCATTGGCAAATTTTGAGATGACATGAATGGCAGTAGTGCCCCCCACACACTTCGGTGCCATGCTATCACAACAAATTGACGGGTATATAGTGCCCATCGCCATTGAAACATTATTTCCCGCCGACAATAAGATGTTGGGTACAGATGCAGTCTAAGTTGGTACGCTGACTCCCACTTTTCGGATTACGGCTCCAAAACCCGTGTGACAATTGATAGCTCACCGAGGGAACTCTAGCCATGCCCATCCGCAACCACAACCGGGAGAATAAGGGCCGCTGGAGATTTCCGCCGCGTGGGTTGTACAAGCATTACTTGCAGCTTGGAGAGAGAGCAGACGCGGTCCGCTTCATGGGCTACCTCGGCTGGGCTTCTCGATATGCCTATCACAGTAGCGTATGTTCCGCAGCTGGAACACAGATTTGTCTTCTTGGCACTTTTTGTCGAACACCCCTGCACGTTTACCTGAACAGCGAAAGGTAAAAGCTATGTCTCACAAGGCTGAGACTATCTGGGGCAACTTGGCACGCGTCTATTGCATCGTCTACTGGTACTTTTGAACCGTCAAAGCCCTCCGCGGGGAAGGCCGCACCGGCCAGTATTGCAACGGAGGCGGTAGGGGCCTTTAGGGACCTTCGGGCGCCATTGAGCATGAAACCAGCAACCATGAAAATTCGGGCCAAGCTTACAAGGTTTGGGCGGCTCTACTTTCCACGTCACCCATAAGCGCAGAAGTATCGCCAACTCTGAAGACTTCGTGTGCCAGAACGAAGTCTAAAGACACTTGTCTCTAGGGTGCGTCGCAGTGACTACTGCAAGCAGTAATGCTGTAGAATCTGAGTCTGGGCAAAGCTGAAGGCCTTCCAGTGAAGGGGCGAGAAAATGGTACCAACCATTCTACTTCCTATTTGGTGAGATTAGCTGGACATCGTTAACCAGGTTTTGGTTCATTTGACTCTAAGAATAACCGCCACTAATCGGTGAGCCCAAGACATAGACGGATCTGCAGGTGATACAAACCCTGCGAGTGGCTTGCCCCTGATGCATACGGGCGCGTCTTAAATCTGGAGCTTGCAGTCAAGTAGGGGTTGCTACGGCTGAGGCTCCGAGTGCGTACCAGCGTTTTGGTCTTGCGACGCTCTATTGCTACTCTTAGACCCTCTCTTTTGGGGTTTATTCGTCAGTGACGACATCCCGCAGCGGATAAACGGACCTTCGTGGGAGATGTCAGTCCACGTGTATGGGTGTATAGGCACGTGTAGGAACTGCATACTTACAGGTCTGTGATTGTTTACCTTCTAAAAAACTACCGGGTTACAGGAGCAGAGAACATCGTCATGAGGTCTACTCAAAAGATGCCAGATCTTATGTGCGGTAGTTGGGCTCGCGAGTAAGAAGGAGACGTGGCGGTGGACAGCATATGCGTGCCATGGACACGGAACGGCTCCTGCGCGTACGAGCGAACGTGGATAGGCCTAGTTGCATGATATTTCTCCCGGCATGTTACCGTCGTAAGTGATGTGATGATTGAATGGAAAGAAGCCGTCCCACATGCTTCCACATATTCCTACATATTCCCACATACTGGAAGTGGAGCCATGAGTATAAATGTAGAGAGATGGTATTGGAGGTTAAGTCAGAAATAAAGCGTCGTAGGCCGCAGGTCACACACTGCACGCCGCACGCCACACGTCTTCGGGGCAGGTTTTTGCATTTAAGGGGTTCACACCCACCTACGTGCCCATAGTGCCTAATCTACCGTAGCAGATGTTCGACGCCACCACGGCTGATCTTCAACCCCTTCAACCCCCCAACGTTCTCCAACACATGTTCAAGGGGTGTTGGGTATAGATGCTTTCGGCACGGGGAAGCGAGAATCGTACAGACAGAAGAAGATCAGGATGTCAGCTGTATGTCAGCTTAGATGTCAGCTTAGAAACCAGGTTGATCAGTAAAGCGACTGCTCAAAACTGCCAACGACTCCGAAACTGACATGTAGGCGTTGCCCAGGTCGAGGTCCCTACATGGAAATTAGCCAACATTCTTCCCCAAGTGACATTCAGGGGTGCAGTTGTTCGTTTATTGCCTCACGCAATTCATTCTCTACACGCATATACTGCATATGCTTAATGTATAGGAGGATGTATGTCTAGGACTATAGGTACCTAGATATGCATAGTGCCTACATGTAAGCATTTTTATCTGAGGTACGTTGTTGATATTTGTTTGATACGCGACAGTGAGGTTAACCTAAGGTTATACATGTCAAGTAACGGATACACTACAGCTTGGCACGATTCGTTATGTTTGAAGTATACAGGTGTGCTAACGGGCCACTGCCGTCTGTTACGCGTGATACCTAGCACCTGCCTCGAATTATTATCCAAAGAGGTACCTAACATATAGTACATGTTTCTACCTCAGCTACCAGGTAGGTAGTATGTCGAGTATCTCTAGGTATTTACTACCCCTATCTACTAACGACACTACGACGTGGATACTTAAAGCTAGGTAAACTTTGGCACATCTACCACATTTAGGAAGGCACTTACCTTAGGTATTATTGCACTTACCTATTAGGCATGTCGGCTGCCCGTGTGGCGAACCGGTATAGGGACCGGTGAGAAAGTCGGCTAGGATGCTCATTGGAGGATGCTGATGACAACATTAAAAAGTACAGAGCAGGAGGTGTTACCCTAGCACTTACATGAGCAAGAGCTATCTACATACATACTGCCTACATACTACCACCTACATACTACCTACATACTACCACCTACATAATGTTACGGGATACTTTATGCAGCTCTCGGCGTTGAGTGTTACAGGTACCTACCTGATACATGCACTTTCCTTTCGAAAACGTGGAGAAGCTTTTAGGTAATGTTGAGCTGGGAGCTGGACTTACCTGATGCTATCAAAGATCTACCTACCTTAGATACCTGCTATACTCGCACGAATTTCCCACAAAGCACAAACAACATCATAAGTGTTTATATTCAATCTGTATTTACTATAGTTACACATCTCTTAAAGACAGATTAAATTATTGTTACTATTTATGACCACGGATACCTAACATATCTTTCACTTTGTTATCTTACTACATTAAGATCACCTAAGAGGTACCTATCTATCCAAGGTAATGTACAGAAACAATAAGTCGATTGCCATCTTTACCTGGGTAGGTACAGTATCTAACCTGCAGTAAATGTGCAATACACTTTCCCCCATCATACTAACCAACAATCAATATTCCGGCTCCTCGCTCCTCTCGGCCCAGGTAGAAGTACCGCAGCTAGACGCAGCTAAGCTAGCTCTTTGCCACCCCCCTCTTCCTCCTAACGGTCCTGACGTCTCTACTTCCTCATTGAGCCTGTTGCAGATGCGGGCCGCACTACCAAATCTATTTCTCGATTTCCCAGCAACCTGGTAGCCTCCTATGCGGTCTTGGCTGGTCATGTTGCCTTTCTTGCACCTCCCTGTGGCTGAATCACTGTAGCCCACCCCCCGGCGCCCCTAGCAAGAGCCCCCTGCAATCCGGGACCAGCCGGCGCCACATCCATACCGATGCTTGCATATTGCAACCCCTCCAGATCTTGGGTAGGACCCTGGGCCATGCATTTTGCGTCTGGCCCAGACCACTCAGGAGCTCAGAAGACGACAACCTGACGCGGGGGCATCTGCCAGGCTAAGATCGGGTAATATCATCGTGGGGGGACACTGCTGCTGCTAGATCGGTCTTGGTCAGCGTTCTAGCACTTGAGACTTTTTTAAGGAGCTGACACGATACCCCTATCCGACAACGCTTACCACTACTTAGAACCTGGAGACGCCACCTCCGCATATAACTGGCCGTACGCTTGCAGCACCCAATCGTGCTTTCGCTGTCAGATTCGAGGGCGGCTGCGCGTGACAGATCGGGTCCCCCCTGTCCTACTCGTTGTACAAGTTGTGCTACTTGGAATAACAATCTCCTACTTAGGCCCGGCATCTTATGATATGACAATTCGGCCCCATCTGATCATACGTTCCGCGTTTGCCTATCAAACTGAAGCTTCTTGGGGCAATGGGACGACTTGAGATAGTCCTTCACATCTAAACTACTTCAGCAAGTCAAATCCCAACTCAAGTCTACGCAGTTACCCGAGCCGCGTTTGTGTCGAGCGAGAATCACAAGAACAAAACACGATAATTGTCGAAGGCCACAGGCGCATGTGTATCGACTACCTATCCAAGGTCCTAATCCCGACGGATGACAGCGATACGTACCAAGTTGGTACTTGGAAAATACTTCGGGGTCAGTTCGCAATTGTTCACCATATTAGACATATTAGACATATTAGACGGACCTAACGACCAGACCCCGGAATAAAGGTGGATCAGAGTCGAGGTCGCTGCTGTTGGGCGTGATTAGCCGGACGTTCTAATCCGTGTGTAGCCTTTTAAACCAGACGTCAACTAG
Source organism: Daldinia bambusicola (assembly GCA_022478815.1). Taxonomy (NCBI): domain Eukaryota; kingdom Fungi; phylum Ascomycota; class Sordariomycetes; order Xylariales; family Hypoxylaceae; genus Daldinia; species Daldinia bambusicola. Next base: position 549,315 of record MU284068.1, read on the forward strand.
TGACATTGGACACTTGGCCATCTTCCAGTGCGTTGGAGTGAGTTCCCAAAAGGAAGAGGGCCATGCAGGGCAAAAGACGAGACGAAACGGTCTATGAACCTCTCAGCGGCGAGAGTAAGCGGCCCCAGTCCGATGAGACAACAGTAATAAGGTATGTCGAGTTCCTCAGGCCTATGCGTGTCTTAGATAGGAAGGCCATTATACTTAGAAACGCTTGTCGTGACAACAGTAGAATGGATACACTAAGGGTTTAGCGCAGATCACAGCAAGCGACGGGGCTGCGAGAAGCCTATCTGGATGGCCAATCGTCTTTAAGGTATCCCGGGAGGACCCAATATACAACTGTAACCGCAATTGCTCAGAGCGTCCTTCTTCTAGACCGACTTTTACAGTATTGATGCCGGTCATCTACCGGCGCGTCGTCGATGGCGCGCATCACAAAATCGTCATGTTAACCAGGATGGGAAGATATGCTAGATCATATATCATTTTACGGGGATAGAGCCCAACGCGGCAGAGAATCGGTCATTTGAGTTTCCCCATGCACCCCCTTAGCGTGGCCACGACGAGAAAGCTACCCAGGGCAAGATTAGCGAATAACATCGAACTCGCGGCTGATCCGGCCCGCTCTGATTTGCTGCCCGTACACCGAACCAAATACAATGATCTGTACACTGCATCGTATAGTAGACAACGCAAGTAATAGTCGGTGTAGAATGCTATCGAACCAACTCAAAATCGAGGCCATGCCCTAGAGGCATTCGCTACCTCCATGCCAACGAAGTCGAATCGGTCATGAGTAACTTGTGAGTAATTGCGACATGTTCATTTCAAAGTTACAGACTTCGGCCTGGACGGCGACCCAATTTGACCTACGGCCTTCGGGATTTGAGGTTAAAGCAGAATGGTGGATATGAGTTTTTCCTATAGGGTTTACTCATCGCAGTACATGACTTAAACAGGCCAGCATGCCACTATATCGGTGAATTCGCACCCGAGTGCATTTTACAACGTCGCAACGGCGTTGGGCGCTACGGCGCTAAACGCAAGGTCGGTCTCGCATGCAGTTGAGAAATTTCTGAGATATCCTTTTTGGATACATCGCTGATACTTGAGGTCGAAGTCACCGAAATTGTCAAGGATAAGAATGGACTTTGGATCAAGCGCCGTCCGCGCCGTCAGCGCCGCCTGCACTCGCTCACCTTACCTATTTCATCACTTCCAAATACGTACATATTCTTGATTCGGAAATCGCGCGTAGATAGAATTTTAGGGATTTAGGGACAACTCGTCTGACCATTTACAAGATCGGGCCAGCCTGATGAGGGGAAGGATAGGCTCACTTGGGTTTAACAGAGCTTACAGGTTCATCTTATTGATCCCTTTGAGCGTTCCAAATCGAGCGGCCTGGGCGCGTAAGCCGTCTTCAACAAGGATTAACGGTATATACGGATCGGGTCTTACGGTGGCAGATACTGAGATCAACTAGATCTGCCCTCAATTAGGTATTACTACTAGTAGGTTGTTTACGAATTCGGATGGGAACCAACAGCCGCATTGTGTCAAATTAATGTATATTGAATATACGAGCTGGAGTTGGAGCTGTGGTTTACCACCTAGGTTATAGGAGATCGGCAAGGGCACATGAATAGTCGGTTAGTTAGGTACTTGGATGCTTGATAAACTATAACGAGTGATAGGTTAGGTACCTAATAGTAGACTTTTAACTCTTGGGGGATTTATGATTTTTTTAATAAGTCTTTAGAGCTTGAAGCCTCAAACAGCAGCAGCCGATGGATTATCCATTTTGTCCACTATGTAAAAAGGGGTGTATGGGGGTTTATGGGGTTTATGGGGTTTACGGGATCAGGTTCAAAGATCTGATGGAATACTAGAGGAGGCTCCAAGGCAGTTCTAGCCTAAGACGACCGCGCACCAGCCACATCTTTTTAGGAAACAAAGAAACATTGAACCAATCGACATCAAGTCTTACCCCGGCTTACAACGGGGTCCCTGGTAAATTAGCCCAGCGTCCCACATAATCCAAAGTGAATAGAGTTATAGAGTTATCCACTTATTCCGAAGCTATTTCGCAGCCTTGTCCAAGCAAAGTTAAAGTTTCGGGATAATTGTCAGCCTTGCCATCGACCTTCCAATTTCCACCAGGCCATCAGTCCACTTCCCGCGACGGTATTCCTCCAACGATACGTGTATAATCTTGTTGACCAGCAATCAGCGTTTCTTAAAAATCTCAGAAGGTTATCTCTATCACCGGAGAAAGCTCCGACAATAAAAGGAACGGACTAATACCATTGGATCCCTAAGTTTACGCACGTTACGCCGCACGCAAGCGCCTCGAAGCTTGCTGCTTGGTCCCTCCCACCAAAAAAAGGGCCGCCACACAGCTTCGGGAATCGCTTGTTTTAGGCATTGACCGTCAAGTTTCAGTAACATACAAGTTTTATTCTAATTGTTCTTCTTTAATTGGTATACTATTCTTCTCTGTCTCATACAGGTATTTATCCTTGTTCTTCCGGAACTGGCCGCATCAAAGGGGAAACCACCTACACATCCGCACCCACTAAAGAAACGACCGTTTTTGCGCCTCTCTGACGACACACACCCACGGCAAATAACGGCAATACGAATATCGCAATATTACGCTAGACTGTGTGACTGGGTACCTAGATACGATCGACCAACCAACCAACCAACCAACCAACGAAAGAGGGAGAAGGGAAAAGGGAAAAGGGAAAAGGGAAAAGAGAAAAGAGAAAGAGAGAGATGTCGCAGACGCCCGTTAAAGTCCCCGCGTCGGCGGCGTCATATACGCCCGCGACGCAAGACCAAGATCTGCGATCGCAGATCAACGCGCTCCTGATACGGGAAGGACACATAAATAAGTAAGCCAGCGCCTCCCACCCCCCCTTCCCGCCCCTTCCCCTCTCCCCTCCCCCTCCTCTCCCGATCTTCACGTCGTTCCCCGTGTTTCCTGGATCTCGCATCCGCCACCAACAGCGATCGATCCAAGGAGATGGGCAGAGTGACAGATAGATAGAGAGATGGATGGATGGATAGTTACATGGACGGGAAAGAAAGTAGTTCGCTAACATGACGGGGCGCTTTTTTCTTTGCCCCTCCCGCCCTTAGGATCCAAGAACACTTCCTGCACTCGCTCAACGCGCACCCGTCCAACTGGCCCTCGGCCGTGCAGTCGCACGCGCTGGCCCTCCTGCGCAGCGGCGACGTGACCACCTTCCCCGCCCTCGTCCGGCGCGTCCTCGAGGACGTGCGGCACGACACCGCCGCGGCTAGCGACGGCCCCAGCAGCAACAACAACAACAACAACAACAACAACAACAACTCCAATACCAACTCCACTACCAACGGGAACAACGGGAACGCCAAGACAAATGGAAATAGCAACAGTGCTAGTGCAACAACGAGCAGCAGCACGGACGGCAGTCTCGCCGTCCCCCAGGCCGTCGTCGACGCCGTCCTCAAGGTCGCGCGCGAGTGCCTCGAGAGCGTCTGCGAGGTCGACGACGGGTCCACGGCCGGCTAGGAGCGGCCGGGGCTCGTCGGCGTTGTCGTTGCTGCCGCCGGTGTGACCGGCGGCGGTGGTGGAGATAGAGGAGTGGTAGGGTATGATGGAAGCTGCGATAGCAGCAGCAGCAAGAAGAAGAACCAGAACCAGAGCAAGAGCAGGAACAAGAAGATGGAGAAGGAGAAGAAAAGTAAGCTGCCTAAGAAAGAACGGAAAGAGAAGAAAACAAAAGCAGCAGCAGCGGCAAGAGGAAAAGGAAGAACAAGAAAGACGAAATAAATAATTGCGGAGGAAGAAGAAATAATGGGCGGACCCCTTGGCGCTCTCGGGAGGTAGAGAAAAGGGGCATGTGAGCGAGCGAGCGAGTGGCGTGAAGTCCAAAGGAGAACAAGAGCTATAGCATAACTACCTACCTACCTACCTACGTACACAGTCACTCCTCTCCATGAGGAGTATGCGAACTCTGATTTATAACTACCTACCTATACCTATACCTAATCCCAGGGGAGAAAGAGAGAAGGAGAGGGAGGATGGGGTACGGGAAAGGGGATGGACAAAGCTTTTCCTCCTCCTCATCTTCTTCCTCTTCCTCTTCCTCTTCTTCTTCCTACTACGCAATTAGCACAACTACTACCAGTTACTTACCTAGGCACCTAGCTATTCCACAAAGCTTTATTTTTATTTTATTTTCATTTTTTTTATCAGAACGAGGGCATAGGAGGCGGACAAGGGAGAGGAACAGGAGCATCGGCGTTAGTTAGCAAACTCTCGGTTTATTATTATACCTCGTTTTTTTTTTTTTTTTTGTTTTTTTCAGAAAAATAAAAGTGTACGAGGGAAGACCGGTACGGCATACATATGTAAGGGGGCAACTCTTTTGGTGTTTTGATCCGCTGCAGATGATACTTTACTACTACTCAATTAGACGTCTCTTCACGCGTATGCCTAAGTACCTACCTCTATTGTAAGAACTACGTGCTATGAATGCTGTATTATCAACACAGTTATTGGTTATACGATTCAAGTGAAGGATAAAATTGTAATCAAGAAGGGGGGACGTTTGAGTTACAGTGTTAGTTTAGACCATGGGCTTTATCATAACCGATAGGAATAAAATTACACCATTATTCACGACGACGAGTATGGATGACTAGAAGGCAACTGATGGCGATGCAAAATCAATTTGTGGGTCTATCGTAAACTAATCTGCCTACCGCAGCGCGGTATGCGTATAGCTACTCTACTTCGCCCTAATCAGGATGAAGCATCTTCTCGCAAAACTAGCACGAGACAAAACAGCCATGCTTCTGATTGCGCAAAGAAAAGCAGCCGCATCACGTTCCTAGTACCCTGATGGAATCAAGTCTATCAGATATGCGAATTCCTTGGTCAGGCAACCAGGGGGATATCGACTTGGGGTTTGGCATCCTTAGTGTTGCCCTGTGTTGTCATTAATGTTAAGCCGCATCGTAAGCAAAGGAATTAGAGTACAGGGGCGGTGTGGGGGGGATGGTGTCCAACCACTGAATGGCTGACAACTTAGTCGTACAGACCGTCGTCGTCACCAGCCTGGCCGAAGTTGTCCCCGGAGCCCGAGCCTGCACCGGCGCCGGAATTGGCAGCAGGGAACTTGAAGAAGGCGCCAGGTCCGGCGTTCTTCATCTGCTGCGCAAAAGCCTCGTATCGGCGGATCTCAACGTCGTTGACGGATCTTCGGGCCATTTGCATGGCCTCCTCAAAGTGTCGCTTCGTCAGTTCAGGAACGGGGTCCTCGACATCTTCGTCGACGTCCATGTCACCAGCCCCTTCAGCCTCACGAGCACGTTGTCGCTCAATGTCGATAGTGATGGATTCCTTGATGGCGATCTTGACAGCACGCTGAGTAATAAATCCGAGATCAGCACCGGAGAATCCGTGCGTCTTAGATGCGATGTAGTTCAGGTCAACATCGGAAGACACCGGGGTCTTGCGGAGCTGAGCCTTGAGAATGCTGAGACGGCCAGCCTCGTCAGGCAAAGGCACATAAATCAACGAGTCAAGACGACCCGGACGGCACAAGGCCGGATCTAATTGCTCAGGTCTGTTTGTTGCTCCGATAACGAAGACGTTCTTCTTCGAGGTCATACCATCCATTTCTGTTTCATGATGTTAGCAGCGCAAATTTCAAAGGGGGCCGTAAGAAAGCTTACCAGTGAGAAGTTGGTTGACGACACGATCCGAGGCACCACCAGCGTCTCCGACGGATCCACCACGAGCCTTGGCAATCGAATCCAACTCGTCCAGGAAGACGACGCAAGGAGCAGCCGCACGGGCCTTGTCAAAGATGTCTCGGATGTTGCTCTCAGATTCACCGAACCACATACTCAACAGCTCGGGACCCTTTACTGAGATGAAGTTGGCGGCACATTCGTTTGCAACAGCCTTGGCCAACATAGTTTTACCCGTACCAGGTGGTCCGTAGAATAGGACACCACGGGACGGAGAAAGACCAAACTTGAGGAACTTTTCGGGGTGGTCGACAGGGTACTGCACGCTTTCCTTGAGATCCTGCTTGACCTCCTCCAGACCTCCAATATCTTCCCAGCGGACGTTGGGAACCTCGACAACTGCAACTTCGCGAAGGGCAGACGGGTTCGACACACCCAAGGCAAATCGGAAGTTCTCCATAGTGACACCTAGAGAGTCTAATACTTCGGCATCGATGGTGTCCTCATCAAGATCGATGAGGTCCATCTTCTCTCTAATTTGCTGCATAGCAGCCTCTGAGCAAAGGGCAGCAATATCAGAACCAACGTAACCGTGAGTTTCCGCTGCGATCTGCTCGAGATCAACGTCGTCGCCGAGTTTCATGTTCTTGGTGTGAATCTGGAGAATCTCAAGGCGGCCGGTGGGGTCGGGAATACCGATATCAACTTCGCGATCAAAACGGCCGAAACGTCGCAAGGCAGGATCGATAGAGTTGGGTCGGTTGGTGGCGGCCATGACGACAACGTTGGAACGAGCCTTCATGCCGTCCATGAGGGTAAGGAGCTGAGAAACGACACGTCGCTCAACCTCACCGTTTGTCTTCTCTCGCTTGGGAGCGATAGAGTCAATTTCATCAATGAAAATAATGGCGGGGGAGTTCTTTTCCGCCTCTTCGAATGCCTTTCGAAGATTCGACTCGGACTCACCAGCCATCTTCGACATGATTTCGGGACCATTGATCAGGAAGAAAAAGGCACCAGTCTCATTGGCGACAGCACGAGCCATCAGCGTTTTACCAGTACCCGGAGGACCGTAAAGCAGAACACCACGAGGCGGCTTAATACCGATGGACTTGAAGAGCTGAGGGTGACGCAAAGGCAGTTCAACCATCTCGCGAATCTGAGCCATCTGCTTGCGGCAGCCACCAATGTCATCGTAACCAACTTCGTTAAGGTTGTTCTCTTCTTCTTCACGCTGGATGGGCTCGCCCTCACAGTGGATCACAGTATCCTGCGCAACAATACCGTACTCGGGAGGGTCAACCTCAACTACCTTGAATTCTACCTGTCTCATACCACCTCGAACGATAAACAGGTCGCCTTGACGAACAGGTCGGTAGGCTTCTCGGAAGTATGGGGCAAGGAAGACGTCGAAGAGCGAACCAGTCAGACCTTCAACTGTATCAGCGATGGGAAGCACCGCAATTCTCTTGGCCTGTTAAACTTTGTTAGCAAACGGCTTATCTAAACAGAATCCCGTTAGGCAGAAAGCACATACATATTTGATATCAGGGCACGCGTGAATGGTGACGATATCGCCGTGCTTCACTCGCAAGTTGTGGCGGACAACTCGGTTGAGTCGGGCACTGCCGTCGTCAAGCTCATCATCTGCAAGGACAATCAAGACAGTGTCCTTTCTCTTCTTGCCCCGAACGAGGACGGTATCGCCACGGAACAGCTGGAGTTGTTCCATGGTGTTGTTGGAAAGTGCGATGATAGAGTTGTCATCGTTGACGGCATCAGTAACCCTAGGTAAAATAGTTAGTAAATACCCATTGAGACGATTGATCAAGGCAATACATACATAAGCTGGTTGGGCTTCTTCTTCTTTTTGAGGATGGCGGTCGAGGTGTCATTCTCCTCTTTAGGCTCGGCGCCGGAGACGTCGCTGGTAGCAAAAGTTAGTTCAGATCCCAGTTTGCAGTATTCATTTTTTTTGTATAGAAACTTACGCCAAGTTGACCTTCTTCTTGTGTTCAGGCTCGGGTGCCATGGTGTCTACTGGATGAAGAAATGTGTTCAGTGAAGGTCGGGCGGGATGGGGGAAGTTGTGTAAAGAACCAGAACCACACGGGAAAGAAAGGTAGCGGGGGAGTTTTAAAAAAGGGAAATCGCAAAGGAAAAACTCGATCCTCAGCGAAAATTAGTAGAGATTGTGGTGATCTCTCAGTTGAAAAGGTGTTACGAGATGATCTGAGATTGTAAAAGTAGAAGTAAGTGATCAAGTTCGGAGTTTGTACGTTCTGACGGTAGCAGTTGTTTGAGCTGGTGATGACGAGAGGTGGAAGGAGCTCGGACCAAGTGGGGCACTGGCCGCCACAGCTTCCAATCACTTCCACAGCCTGACTTGTTGAACTCGTTGAACAAGCCAGATTTTGCTTGCCTGGCTTTGCCTGAGGCTTACTAACTGATAACTTATCGACAGGCAGACAAGTCACTACGCAATCAGGCAATTAGGCACTGTACCTGCATACGTGAGCAACCTTTTAGGCCGTTCTTTTTTTTTTTTTTTTTTTTTTAACTTATTCACCAGTTTTTTTAAGGGGGATGATTCTGTATAGGTTTCTAACAGTAGAATATTCCAGCACGGTGCTCTGATTTGCACATTATATATAAGGTATTTTAGGTACACAAATAGTAGGTACCTAGGTAGGTTAGGTAGATAGGCGTATGTAAGTCGTTTGGTATGTAACGGACTCTTTATTTCAGGGTGCGTCACGTCAGAAAGGCGACTACCAACATGTACAAACACCATTATTCTTCAACAATAGGCAGTTTTTCCAGCACTCTCAACAGTAATAAAATAAACAAAAATATTATCATAAAATTTAAGTCCTAGATAATAATATAGTGCGAGAGTGCACCGCCTTTTTTGATGCCTTTCTGCACGTTAACAATATCTGCCCGAAGTACCTTACGCATCCTCGAGGACTCGAGGCGGCCAATACTCTTTCAAAAATCTTGCAAGGCTTATAACTTTTTTTGTCTTTCTCAGTAGAGCCTCACAAATACTTACACCGGAAGTAGCCGCCATCACTTGCCTCCTTATAATACACTATTTGCATATTCGCCCCGCAGAGAGGTAACACTGATATGCTTCTCGCCATTCGAAATTTTAGCGGATAATTCAGCCCCTTCAGCTTTTATATATATTGGAACACAACAGAAAGTGGTGTTATCTTAGAAGGCGCACGTCGGCCTCTATATCATCTAATTGCACAATATTTTCAATTTCTAAAAAGCACCAGTACGTAGGTAAGCTTACATTCTATCTCCAGCCTAGATGTTTTTTGGTAGCAAATATATCTTGGTGTGATGGACTGTCAATTAACTTACCGAGACTTTCTCAGCTGTAATGACTCCGACATCACTCTTGGATTAGGTATTTAAGACATCGTACAGTACTGCTAAAAGAGATATATCCAATCTGTTAAGAGGCTAGTGAATACATCGTGTAGGTACTTGTCAGTAGAGACAATTCATATTCTAAGATACCTCCCTACCTTGTAGGTAGTATGGCATGATGCATCGATCGAGTTGCAAATTCCCCCCTTGCATTAGCTAATTGCCTACTTCGAAATAAGTCCTTAGATCAAATTCAGCATTCGACTACACCGGGGACTTATTATACTCAACGAAAAGCAACTTGTATGTATCACAACTCTCGTCTCCCGTCTCTCGAGCGGAGGTTTTACAAGCTGAATGAATTATGGCACTCGATCTCTCGTCAGCATGGAAATGCAATCTTTGGTAGGCCAATCATGGTACACCCCGCTACACGCGGCAACGGTTCGGACAAAACCTTAAAAGCTTTGCGGCGCATGACTGTGCTCTGCAGCTTCCATCTGCCAATATCCAACCTCTTACCCCATACAGTATGAAATGACGTCACGTATCCGCTCGATCTTATCTCTCTCTCTCTAGGTAGTATCTACGGATCCGTTAAAAAAAAAAAAAAAAAAAAAAAAAAAAAAAAAGGAAGAAAAATAATACCCAGCGGGAGATCGACCCCGGGCAGGTAGAGTTGCGTGCAGTGCAGTGCCGCGCGAAATTTCCAGCATCTGCTGTTTGTTTCCAGGAATACTTCCCATAACTTTAGCCCGACAAGAAGCGATAGATTCCGATGTTTCGTCGGCTAAAATTTGGCGGTTATCACCAGGACGCAGCAAATTTTTTTTTTCTTCTTCTTGCAAGACAATAAGACACATTATGTACCCAAGGTACCTAGGTACTTTAGGTATCTCATGTATGTTGTATGTAATTGGTGTGACATTATCAGCCTTGCTCTCATGTCTAAAAATCCAAAAGAGATTGTATAACTCCACCTTGACCCCATTGCCCAATAATGTGACGTGATGGAAATGTTCATGGATGGGTTGGCGGCGACTTCCCCGAAGCCTAGATATGAGTTACAAAAAGCTAAGCCGAACTAATCCTCTAACACAGGCAAGTGCAAGAGGTGCAATAGCTAAATCATGGGACCATTCTCCGCGTCGGCAAGTACTCCTTAGCAGACTATGTATCCCGGTATCGTGCTAAAAGGTGCATAGTCGTCGGACTAGCGTAGTAGAATAAATAACTTCAACACCATGACAAGCCGTCGTTTGCGCGCACTGGCTCCACCGTTATCAAGTAAGGTAGCTGCATGCATAGTCCGGGGTCTATGTCTGTGCATGGTTTCGTCTCTCTCTCTCTTCGATGTTTCTAAAAAAGTATCTTTTAAAATATTTCTTAAATCTTTCCTCTTTCCTTAGTATCTCCTATCTCCTCTTCAATTCAAGATCTTCATCTCTTGATTTATACTCGGCTTTATATAGTGAGGCAAAGAGCTGGCGTATTGTCACCCCGCCTCTCTAGTCCCCAGGGTACCGCTAATGACCTGATCGTCAAGTTTCTAATGTGCTGAATCTCTTCTACGCGCTCTCGTCTCATAATTCCTCAAATACTCTCTCCCTCTCTTAGCTATCTTAGCTATCTTAGCTATCTTTTACTTGTGAGCTGAGCATTTAGGTAGACATGGCTGCAAGGCAGCCTACAACCTGGGATGAGTACGATCGCGGGGCTTCTCCCGGCCGAAGCGACAGTCCGTCGTCTCTTGGTAATCGCAGCTTTCGCTCTGAGGAGCAAGCATTATTAAGTGACCAGAGTGCTTATGGCCATGATGAAGAACATCCGTTACGAGGACGAAGGTTAGCATACTTATTATCGATTCGCCTTCGCTTAGACTAATTCCACTTTTACTATAGGTCTTCTATAACGAATCGTCTTGCTGCAGTGGCCGATATTGGCGGCGTCAATAGTATCAGGTCTTTTGGGAGGAGTTGGCAACGAGCGGCCGCTTTCCCAGAAATCTTGCCGCAACAGCCGACCTTCGTGTTTGCGCCAGACCAAGAGCCAGTTCAGTCGATCGACCCTCATCCGTATGCAGGGCACGACCTCGAAGCCGGCCACAGAGCTTCTCCCTCAAGGCGAGATGAAGTTTCTTCGCCCCACGGTGTCGATCACGATGAACCCGGACTAGGTGGGACGCCTTCGTCGCGAACAGACGGTCCGGAAGGTGAGAGAAAACGGTTGGGCCACGAATTGTACCGAGCAGTATCACCGTCTGGTTCTCCCCACGATAATTCCATATTTTCCGTGCCGCCGCAGTTAGCTGGTTCTCCTCTGGTTGGTAGCTACGGATCCGTTCGAAACTATGGCGCGGTCCAATCGGGTGCCACTCACTCTTCCATGATCCACGCTGCAGATCTATGGCGTCAACAGCAAGAATCAGGAGCAAATGTGCCCGACGGCGAACGACCCCCAATCCTAGTGAAAGAGGTCGAGCAAGAAGGAAGGCTTGTGCTAGCTGTGGCCGGACAATCAACTCTACCGCAAACTGTTGTGAACTCTACTAAGTGAGTGACCACCTCGTATCCTCTAGAGAGACTTATAGCTAAATACAGACGTAGTGTACTAATCGGCGTCGGCTTACTGAGCTTGCCGATGGGTTTGAAGTATGCCGGTTGGGTTTGTGGGCTTGTTGCATTATTTCTATGTGCCGCATTAACCAGCTGGACGGCGAAAATACTATCAAAATGCATGAATCGCGACCCTAGCACAATCACGTTTTCCGACATAGCGTATACCTGCTTCGGTAGGAAAGCGCGTATCATGACAGCAGCGCTCTTCACGCTGGAGTTGCTTGCGGCTTGTGTGGCTCTTATCGTACTCTTTGCCGACTCATTGGCACTCTTACTCCCAGGTACATTAAGCGTGACAGAATGGAAGATCGTCTGTACTCTGATCCTTATACCCTTGCAATTTGTTCCTCTATCTCTCTTATCTGTTACCAGCTTCGTTGGTGTAGTCTCATGTTTAGGCAGTAAGTATTTTACAAATTTACCGCTACCCAGCGTTTGAAATACTTACAAAGCGCTATAGTTTCTATTATTGTCATCCTCGACGGTTTGATAAAACCGCACTCTCCTGGTTCCCTAATAGAGCCTGCCAAGACTTATCTATTCCCTGAGAACTGGCTTACCTTACCTTTGTCATTTGGATTATTGATGTCTCCATGGGGTGGACACAGTGTTTTCCCAAATGTAGGTCTATTCTGACCGAAAACAATCGTTCAACTGGCTAATCGAGACTTAGATTTATCGTGATATGCGGCATCCACACCGCTTCAAGGAAGTATGTAAATCCAATCATTTTCCCGGTGTGGCTTGAACTAACATTTAAATAGGCGGTAGGATACACATTTAGTTTCACTGTAAGTTTTGGGGATCCTAACCAATAAGCCCAATAAGTACATAAATTAACGATTCATAGTTGGTAATAGATTTGGCTGTAGCCGTTGTGGGATTACTCATGTTTGGCGATGGAGTCCGCGACGAAATCACTGGAAACATCCTTGAAACCACGGGATATCCAAACGCTTTAAACGTTCTCCTTGTGATCTTCATCGCGATCATTCCTTTAACCAAAATTCCTCTGAATTCCCAACCGATCGTCACAATTCTGGAAGTTTTATTCGGTCTTCGACAACAAGTTGTGGCGGAAGAAACACCTCTAGTTGGGCTCTCTAGCAGCTCGAGGGGAGTATTAAAGGCTCTTGTCAGAGTTTTGACGTTGTGCGTCTTTTTAGCGATTGCTATTCTATTCCCGGCGTTTGACAGCATCATGGCGTTCATGGGAAGCGCCCTCTGCTTCACTATATGTGTCACGTAAGTGTTACTATTCTTATACACGTACTAGAGTCTCCGGGAATATGGAAGTCAACTAACAAATTCGCAGACTTCCTCTAGCTTTCTACCTAAAATTATTCGGGCATGAGATTTCTGTACGAGAACGTATGTTTACGTGGACTGTCATGCTCATATCTTTGACACTTTCTATCATCGGGACTGTGTGGGCTTTCTTACCTAAGAAACTTATTGGGGCGTCCTAGGTGTTGTTGGTTGGTATCTGGTAAGCTGGAAACAAAAATGCGTTTAACGGCTAATACTTGGGTATTACATGCGAGGAAATACGTTATATAGAGGGAGGTAGCTAATGAACAAAAATTTTACCATATCATGCACCTTGGAAATGAAGGCGAAGCCGGGTTCTGATAGCTAAGGGGACTATTATTCGTCAAGAAATGCCGGAAGCTGGCTATTCTTCGCTCAGGAGGCGTCGGGAAAACCCAGGTGGCCTTGGGATTTGCGTACCGGATACGAGACAGCAGGCCTGGATATTCTGTCTTATGGATGCTAGCATAGAGACAAGCAACTTCCGAGCGATCGTATGTGGAGCTTGCCAAACTACTTTAGATCCCCGGCGAGGATGACGATCAGGAAATACTGGTGAAGGAACATTTTAGTTCCGCGAAGGCCGGGAAATGGCTTCTAATCATCAATAACACAGACGACCACGAAGCGTTGTTTCAATCTGACGATTCGATTTAATACGGTCAAATACCTACCACAGAGTGGCCATGGTTTGGTCCTTTTTACTACACGGTCAAGAAAAGTAGTCGTCGAAGTGGCGACGAACAACGTGGTCGACCTTAGAGAAATGAGCTCCGAGGACGCGGCAAGTATCTTCAGAGCGCATTTACCAGATAAAAATACGATGGGGACTGAGGAAGTAGTCAAGGAACTCGTTAAAGATCTTAACATATCTCCCTCTTGCCATCGTACAGGCCGCTCTATGCATAAACAAGAACATGATGTTGGTCGAGAAATACATTAGCTTACTGAGAGATAACGAACCGAATGCTATCGAACTGCTGGGACGGGATTTCAACGACGATACTCTGGGTTTTTCTCGAGCTGTATCAAGGACTTGGACCATGTCCTTCGAACGGATTCGGCAACAATCTGCTGTTGCAGCAGGTACCTATATTATCATATATCGCTTGTCTTGATCTGAAAGCTATACCACAGTCGCTTTTACCTGCCCAGAAGCCGGAGGCGGATTTGGAAGAAGCGCTCAGCCAGCGTACTTTTGGGGTACGCATTTCTAAGCTCGACGAGAGAACAGAACAGTGCCACGTTCGATATTAACAGACTGGTACACATAGCGATACGAGTGTGGCTGCAGGACAACATCAGGTGGAACACGCTAGAATACTACCTGGCAGCCGCGTATTATGAACTCGGGCAACATCGGGACGCCGTTGAGATATTGGAAGCTGTACTCGCTACGCAGGAATTAGCCGTCACGGACCTGAGAGCACAGCAGATCATGATAGGGATCGAGTTAATGCGGACGGAACGCGGTCATCAAGCGGAATTTGCTGGAAGACCACCCGTATGAGCTATCAGCCGGTCAGGGGCTAGCAAGCTATTACGAGTACGACAGGATTGAGGATGCGATATTACCGACCACGGACAAAGATGGAGATATCACGGCCGCTTCTAAAGAGATGCTTAAGATGGCGTATCAACGGCGCTGAGGCTATTTCTGTTTCTTTTCCCACCGTCTCTTCTTTAGATTCCAACTCTGAGTTGTATAGTGTCATGGCATATGCATTAGTATATGCCCATGCCGTAGCAACTATCTTCGAACATCGACTATATTCAACATCCTCTTGCTACGGACGTTCGGTTTTACTCACTCAGTATACCCTCCGTTAATCAATGTTTATGTACTACCACCCCGTAGACGGCTGAGGCCGCACGACATCCTAAGAACTTGTAATAGAATCATGATTTTCTAATCCATGCCTTCGTTTGAAAAAAGAATACAGTACTAGCAACGTGCGGGGGGGGGGGGGGGGGGGGGGGGGGGGGGGGGGGGGGGGGGGGGGGGGGGGGGGGGGGGGGGGCGGGG
>MU284068.1:564417-666135 GCA_022478815.1 Daldinia bambusicola
CGGCTGTGGCCCCACGACACCCTTATAACTTGTAAAATAAAAATTTTTTTCTAATCCATGCCTTCGTTTTAAAAAATAATACATTAAAACCAACGTACCCCCCCCCCCCCCCCCCCCCACCCCCTCACCCCTTTTTTAACTAGACACCCAAACGCCGAGTAAGCGTCTTGTGTATGTCGACACTCACTCCACACCAGTTCACCCCAGCTGTTCGCCTCGCGTCACTTCTTCCCCCATCTCCCTTCCAGTCCTCCTAATGCAAGCATCCCCACCCCCACCCCCACCCCCCTTTCCCCCCCCTCTCACCAAGGAAACACGATCTTCAGCAGCACCGTGCTCACAGCCAGGGGCTCCCACCACCTCCAGCTCGTGCTAGCGTCGACGTAGAACCAGACCATGAACAGATAGGCCACGAGCTGGCCGCCGAGGACGACGGAGCGCCCCCGCGCCCACTGCCGCGGCAGCACGAAGATCTGCCACCACTGCAGCACCAGGACGCCCGCGAACCGCAGCAGCGCCCAGTCGCGCCCGTACAGCGCCGCGTTGAGCAGCGCGAGCCCGCCGAGCGAGGGGATCGCCTCGCAGAGCGCGAACAGGACGAGTAGCGGGCGCGTGTGCGTGTACCGGCAGTAGGGGCTGGGACAGTGCGGGGGGTTGGTGCCGGTGTCTGTATAAGTAGCAGCAGTAGAAGTAGGAACGGTAGTGGTATTGGGGGGTTTGTCGCCGTCACCGCTAGACGAGGACGAGGACGAGGGGGACGGTGACAGCGGTGGTTCCCGCGGCTGCGTGATAGGCAGGGGCAAGGAATCCGGTGTCGTTGACGTTGTGGTGGCCGTTAACCTTTCGTCCGCCGTGTCGGGGTCGGAGCCCGGCTTGCGCTCGACGATGCCGAGACATATCGCGCAGCAGCTGAAGTAGCTCAGCAGGAGCGTGTTCTGGCAGACGAAGCAGGATTTGCCCGACGAAGCGTACGGAGGCTCCGGACCTCTCTGGTAAGAGGCCGGCGGTGGTGACGGTGTGGACGTCGTGCTCGGTGTTTGGCTCCCCGTAGACTGGTCGTCTTCCTCCTGCTTTCCGAGCTCGATGGTGATTACGCGGAGGTCGTGGTCCATAGTGGGCGATCTGGTGTGATAATACCGGGTGAGCTAGCTAGCTAGTTGTATCTCTAACTCTTATTTCTCTTGACTGTTTCGATGATACCGAATGAAGAGCAGCGATAAGATGAGTTCATGTATTTATTTATTCTTGTTGCTTCGAGGATTTTTATAGTTTTTAGTCGTTTCCTATCCAGCCGGCGAAGAGAATGTATATAGTTAAGTTGGATTCGACAGGCCGATTTGAAGAGGGCGCCTAGCTAGATGGTCTACTCGGGGATTAAAGAAGGGGTAGAAGAACGTGAAAGCTGTATGTAAGTTATTCTGACCAAATTGGAAGACATACCGTAGCTTCTTGCTTTGAATGTCAAGGAGGTGCGATCTCAAGATCTAAAAGGCTACCACGTAGACTGATGTTTCCTAGTGCCATAGTTACAGTATAATTGAGACTATTCTAAGTCTAGCGAGGGAGGAGCAACACAGGTTATTATATCTTTAAGGTAATCGTTGATTCGCCTCTTACTTATCTACTGAAGATAAACGTTGATATTTAGGAGGTTAGGTAGATTGGGGTAGTCTTCAAATATAAATATTAAATGCTCGCAAGTCATAGTCGAGCACGTATGATACTTGGAGGTAATAATTACCTGGTAATTTTTAAGGATATAAAACATGTCACGATTTCTACACGGTCACCTAGACTTTTATACCACCAAATGAAAGCCAAGTAAATATTTACACGCAACGTATAGTAATATCTATATAGTCCTCAGTGCAGGCATGGCAATATCCACGAAGGCTTCTATTTTCTTTCAGTTTCTTTTTTCTTTCTTTCTTTTTTTTTTACTTTCTCTCTCTTAAAATACTACGAATATACCGCGGATCTAGCATCATGAAGTCCCTCCGTTCCAAATTAGGTAGTTACTAGAAGTCAAATAACTTTTTTTTTTATAAGAAACCCGCAAATTTCACATAACCCTCTACTTTACGTACCTAGGTACATATATAAATGATAGTTATATTCTAGTCGAACCAAGTAATAAGCATTCACTACCATCAGATAAAATATACCAACTCCTCCTCTTCACTTCGTATCCCCCTGATAGGTACATACCAAGATCCCCCCAATCACATGTACCTATAAGCAGGGTTACATCAGGCCGTTTCAGGACGGCTGACGCCAACCCAACCCAACCCATCCCATCCCATCACCTATCTCAAACTTACCTACCTAACCTAAGGTATCTAATCTAACGTCCAACCTATCCCATCTCATCCCATCCTTACGCACAAGCGCCGCACCAAAAATACCTACCTAACCTACCTTACCTTATCCCCACATCACCTCACTTCCTAATAAAGCATACCTAATGCACAAAAATCTTAGAACTCGCCCAGCTTCCAGAACAAGCCAAATTCGTCCATTCCCTCAAACCAGATCAAGTCGTCCCGCCGTCTCGGGTAGGTAACCCGCTCCGCAACGAAAGGGGATCGAAACGACATTCAAGAAACGGATTCGCCATTGCTAAACAGGTACGTAGTACTGTGATATATGTACCTAGGTATACCTACCTAAATATAGTAAACCAGCAAGAAAGGGATCCTTCCGGCAAGGGGGTAAGAAGCCGTGACCCGGCCGCGAGTAGTTACTATGTAGGAGGTACATAATCCAAGGAAGAACATCCAGTTTCTAGAAACATTTGAAGGAAAACCTTACCTTACCTAACTAATAATTTTTGGAGAGAGTTGAAATGATAGTACCTAGCATCCAGCTTGTGATCGAGACATTGTAAGACAATGCAAACTTATCGCCAATCAACGACCTAGGTAGTAACCCTTGCATAGATCATATCATATCACAATCGGATTTAATACACCGTAAAGCCAATCAGTCAATTGCTTGTGAAAGCTATATACATGTCTTATTACTATTATTACAAGGATTATATACTAATGCTAATGCTAATGCTGATGCTAATGCTAATACTAACACAACTAATTGTACAAACCTCTCTCTTAACCCCCTCCCTCAAGAGGGTATGTATAGAGAGAATTTAATTCTTCACAACAACTAATACAATACAACACAGTACAGTACAGTACATAATACAATAATGCAAATCACCATGACCAAGCGGGCCAAACAGAATTTGAGTGGGTAACTTCTGGTATTCTTCAATAATCTGTGGGAGATATCTAATACCTAGAGAGCGAGTTAATGCTAGATCAATCCACCGGGAAGCTCTGCTGTCTGAGAGAAGGGTATGTTATGCCTTTTTAAGTCGTTGCTTGCTTGCTTGCTGCTGCCGAACATGAGTTTTTGTTTTGCCAAATTGCGAAAATAATGATGATTCCGTGATTCCAATCGAGAACCAGAAGAAAAAAAAAGCCAAAGCCAAGAAAAAAAACAGTTTTTCCTCGTCCTCTCCCTCGTATGTTGATGTATGTTGAGGGAGAAAGTAAAAATACTTGACATCCATTTTTTTTAACAACCTCGTCTCCTTTACCCCTGGAGGCGACCACCAAACTTAACAATTATTAAGAACATGTGGCTTGTAGAGAATACAACGAGAAAAAAAAAGCAGCAAGCAGGGCGACATCCCGACTCAGACAAAGAAACATCCCGTGTGGTAGTGGAAAGATGTGCACAACTACAAGTGGCGACACCGGCGAGGAGTTTGAAAAGAAGATAAAAAAAATGCTCTAATGAGCCTCCTGCCAGTGGCCAACCCACTCGACGTCACCGAAATCGTGGCGTCTCTCCTTACGCCAGTTCCAGTCTCGACCCTTGTTCCACGGACATTCGCGTGAAGTCGCGCGGTGGTCCCGATTCCATTTGTGGCTTTGTTGATTGGCGTGGTCCCAAAATCCCATCCCTCCTGGTAGAGTATTAAATCCGATATTGAATTGTCGTCGGGATTTCGTTGAGTAATCCGGCGACTTGGGCTCCGGTGCTCCTGCGTATGCCCGGCGGCGTTCCCCGAGGACTGCCCACTTGTCGACGCCGTTACGCTTCGACGGAGGCGAGTAACGAATAGGGAAATGCTGAGGCTGCACAACAGCAACAGGCTCATGAAAGAAAAATCCATCCGCCACTAGGTCCCCATCTATATCATTTGAAATGGTATCGTTCACAGGCGAAGCCTCTGGCTTCTCATTATCAGACGCTGGCGCCTGGTGCAAGGATACCTGATCCTGCCGCGGAGTCCTAGTAGCCTCCTTGCTCTCCTGACTCCAGGTCCTAGAGTTAAGCTCCTTGAGCGCTTGTAATTGGCGGGCGCGCTCCTCTTCGTCCTCCTCAACGTCCTCATCCCACATGTCGCTCCAGCTCTTGGAGACGGTATCCTTCTGGCGACCAAACACCATCGACATGGCGCTAAGAGTGGGTCTAGGCTTCGACATGGTGATGGGTAACGAACCAGCTGTCGGAGACACCCTGGCAGCAGTGCGTGCGGGAACATCCATGGGTCGAGACACATTGAGCGAATTCATGGATGCTGCGAGATTCGAAGTTAGAACTGACGAGATCGAAGGAGTCAGAGCGGTACCAGACATCCAGTCTGTGGTAGCTGCTGACTTGGAAAACAAATCCTCCGAATAACTCTCGTCGTCGGGGATAGCACTGAGTTGACGGATAGTCTGGGGTTGAGTTGCGTGCAAGGCCTTGGCCCACGGGAAGGCGCCCTGGTCCATCTGAGGACTCTGAATCGAAGGGGTCCGGAGCGGCTCGCGGTTGGCGGTGGCGACGGTCGAGCGTTCGGTTGTGCAGAAGTCATCCAGGGCCTCCTCGAGGGTGGTGAAGCTAACAACACGGCGAAGGGCGCTCTTAGCAGCAACTAGGGACCGCTTCTGAGGATCTAGATTCATGCAGTGTACGATGACTTCATACGTATCCTGAGACATGGTAGGGAAGACATCGAAAAGAGATTGCTTGTCACGCGAGAAATCCAGGAACAAGGGGTCAGCCTCGGTCGGGGTGGTGAAAGGGTTTCGAGAAAAGAGAATGTTCAGAAGACAGATACCGATCGCCCAGATGTCAGCCTGGGCCGGCGAGTATCCAGCTCCGGCCGAGTCATATTGCTCAGGCGACATGTATCTATCGCTCCCGACCGTGCTCTCGTAGCTCCATCGGTCCGTGGTAGCCAACCCAAAATCGCCAAGCTTCATCGAACCCGATTCGGTAAGAAAGATGTTCTCAGGTTTGATGTCTCGGTGGTAGATCCCTTTCGAGTGCATGTACGAAACGGCATCGACTAGCTCAATCATGAATTGGCGGACATGTTCCGTCTCTAAGGGACCGGATCCGTTACGAATGGCCTCGTAGAGATCACCACGCGAGCAGTATTCGAGGACAAGGTACACATGGGCATCGGTCTCGAACGAGTGGATCAGGTTGACGATGTTGGGATGGTCTCCTAGTCGGCGGTGGCAAAGCAGCTCCTCGGATCTCTCATCGACTGCGAATTCGATCCCGGCTTCGTCGGCAGCTGCTTTCTTAGTCAAGCACTTGATGGCAACGAGGTTATTGGTTTGCAAATCCTTTGCCATGAAGACCATTCCAAACGATCCATGATTAAGAGGGGAGATGGTTTCAAACCTCCCGTCGAGCACAACGCCATTTTGAAACTTGTTTCTCAAGCATTCCATGACCGTTGTCTCGGCGTGAGACAAATATTCGAGTTGAGATGGAAGTAAACCCGTATGTAACCACGGATGATCGTACAAAACTGTATAATTCTTTCCCCCCTTACCTAATGTCTATTTGGAAAGGGAGAAAAGGGGTATCGGAATGCTTGTTGAAGAAAATTGATGAGAAACTTATGTTGAGTGCTTGTACAGAGAGAGCTAGAGTCGCCGGGGAGCAAGGTAACAGTCGATAGATAAAAGTAAAAGGTTGCCAATCCGATCCAAGAAGAGGTGAGTTAAGCCGAGAGAGTAGGGAAGCGATATACAAGATGCCGGTTATGAGAAAAGAAAACAAATAACTCCAGGTCGTCAATAGGTCAGAGGCTCATCCAGGGTATGTGAAAATTTGTTGAACAAATGAAAGCAAGCGAAATAATCGTGAATGATAGTGGACCTTTGGTCCTGAAAGAGTGAAAGGAAAAGTTCGTTATAAGGACATCGATACGATAGTCTCAATCTTGAAAGAGCGTGGTTTTGTGTCTGTTGTCACAAGCTTCGGGTTTGGCGGAGCTTGAGAAACGAGTATATTAATCTTGCGTTGCTGTTCGTTACCGTTGCTGATGATGTTGATGTTGATGTCGATGTTGTTGCTGTTATATTGGTGGAGCTGTGAGTCAACGAATCGATCGAAGCAACTTCTGTCCGAAGGCGGCGTGCGTCCTAGGGATTTATCGAGCAGGTGAACTACTCCTTGGCTCTAAATAGCATCTAAGCTGGAAGCTGGATGGCAATTCGAGATAGGACGGTCGTGTATTGAAGGATGCGGCGGGATGATGGATATTTGCGGATGTGGCTCTTATTAATGACCAAGTCTATCGATGACTGGTCGGCCACGAGATCGGAGCTGGCAAAACGGGATACTGGTGGTTATGTATGGCGTACCAAAATAAGAGCTTCACGGCAATCGACTCCCGCTAACTCGGCTCAATAGTTCACTAATTAGGGAGCGAAGTTATGACTCCTCGTGACCTTGTTTAACAAGTGTGGGTTTAGCAATGGTCGTTGTTGCAAGGTGGACCTGGTTCGGTTCGGTGCGGATCCAGGCAATCAAATTACGAGTCAAGAACGGGTGTGACGTGGTGAACGCGCTATCAACAGTCTAGTATCCAGACTTTGGTGGATGGAAGATATGGTAGAGCTGAGAAGAATTGAGGCGCTGGGTTATTGTTCGTCGTTCTTTTTCTTTTGTGTGTCAGTCGTTTATTATTATTCACCGGCTCGACTGGAACAAAGACCGCTGGCCGGGTTTGAATGGATCAGATCAGGTATCCGGAGAGATGTCGTGACCGATTAGGCGGGGGTTTCGAGTGGAAAGAGGAGCAAGAGTTATGAAAGAGACCAAATAGTCACTCTCAGAGGAAGGAGAGCTTTCTATTAATTATGATATTGGATAATTGAGGGGATAGGAAGCTAAGATCCAGATCCCTTTCTCTCGTTACGTTGGTTACTTTGGTTGGCACTTATTGGGAAAACGGGAAGCAGGGAATCAACAACTTGAGTGGATAAGAGAGAAGGGGATAGAGAGCGACGGAACGAAGATTAAGATAGAGAGATGAGTAAGTAAAGCGTTGAAGGACGATCGGTAAAGAAGAAGCGGTAGGAAATGGATGGATGAACGGATGGATTGGGAATTGGGAATTGGGAATGAGATTTTGGGAGAGAGAATAATACCTAGCACCTAGCAAAGCCTTGTGTGACTACTATGTATTAACCAGAAGGGGGAGATTGGCATAACGAACTTGGCTCTCTTGTTTCTTGTTGTGGAGGTGGATTTGGCTCGACCTCACTGGACCTTCACTGGGGGGAGATACGTACATACCTAAGGTACTGGACTACTTGGGCTGGTCCATTTTTGGGTGGTGGGACGACCATGGAGCCATGCAGGCAGTCAATGGATGGCGTGAATGCAGGTAGCGATAAAAGTGTTAGGTACTTGTGCTGCGCCTGGGTGGAGATTCATGTACGTATGTAGTATGTACGTAGTTCGTGACCAGGGGGGGTTGAAAAGACAAGGAAGAACAAGGGACCAAAAGGGACCCAAGGGGGGGAACCGCAAGAACAGAATATCAAAAAGAGCAAGCAAGGAACAACGGGCAACTGCTGCCAGGTTCTTTGTCTATGTACATAATTACCTCAGCACTATTGTATAAATCATAATGTATATAATACTTCACCAGGGTAGTTTAGCTCTCAATAGCTGCATAAGCGTCTTCTTTAGGTTTTGAATTATACGATTACATGATTACAGTGTTAATACGGTCGAAGGAGTAAGCAATGGAAGGCAATGACGATGAGAACACTGGATAATTTTGGATAATTCTATCAGCGTGCCACGCCATCAGATAGCGAGGTACGTTCCTGGACGAGACCCTAATGGTGGAACTCCCGTGTAAAGATTTGGGGTGCATAAGGTACCGACATAGCTGTTTCGTCAGACGCGATGCTAAAATTCGGCTCGGCCGTAGACTTGTTCACAGTATAAATTGTTTTGAGGCAAGCACTGAGCAGTCTCGACTCTAGTAGTGTTCCTGATGAGAAATTGAGTTGGGGACAGTAATGTAATCTTTCAATCACCTAATCTCCCAAGCTCTGTAGCGGCAGCTCTATTAGAACCTCATCGAATCATGGGCCACGAAGACAGGCACGGACTCCAGTAAGAATATGGCTAGCGGGTGCACCGTATACAATAGTTTTAATAAGATCACCACCTTTTAGAACCCCCCAGCTAAGGATCGCCACACCGCCATCTACTTAAAGACAGAGTACCCCAATAACAGATCTTCACTGTAAGAGGCTGACAACAGGGGATAGAGAAACCAGAAATTCATGTACTAGTGCTGTCTACGTAAACTCGACGGCGCACCCCAAAGGGGTGCTGCGCTTTAATTAGGAAAACGGGCAAGATTAGGGATTCGATCCGAAGTACTTCCGAATACATGTAATTCTTACGTATTTGAAGGTATTTTCTAACATTCATAAAATTTCATAAGATGTCATTATTTGTTTTCCTTTTCAAGCATGTAATAAGGATCGGAATAGCTTCTTATTGGTGCTTAAAGTCTGGTACGCTAGCTTAATTACTGCCCGATTCCTTAATTAAAGCGCAGCACCCCTTTGGGGTGCGCCGTCGAGTTTACGTAGACAGCATTAGTACCCCTCTTTCCCAGTTGGAGAGATCTACGTGTACACACTATATCTTGAACGAGGTACCTCATTGAGAAAGTTATTGAAACTGGCCTGCTGATGATTTCCAGGCACAAAGGGCAGAAAAGGGAGAACTTTGAACACGTTGCTACAAAGACCCCACGATCATCCTGTGATGGCAGCCAATGGATTGCGTCTCAGGTCTTCCAGCATATTCCGTTTCACTTAGAAGACAGGCTGCTTACTTATTGGTGGAAAGGTTATGCACTCCTTTCTGCCTGCATCACTTAAGTTTATGGGCAATGCATCTCTGCATTATATTCAGTTACTGTTATGAATTGACTACTACCTCATGGAAGAAATATATTTAAATATTTTGTGATTAGTACCTAACTACCTACTACGGTAAGGTATTTTATATACTTGACTTCCAAGTTTTGACTAGTTAAACTTCTAATTCTAGTTGGAAGACTTTTTTTTTTTTTTTCTCTTGTCTCTATTTTCTTCATCTGTTTCTTTTGCTCCAACTTGACCGCCTTTGTGTAATTTCAATTGCTGCACGACACCATCTTCGTTGTCGGGTCGGCGCATTTAAGGAAGGCCAACGAGTTTAAAACATGTACCGGCGCTCGCCAGCTTCCAAGTCGGCCGTAGCGTCGCACATAGAAGAGAAATATCTAGGTAGGTATTAAAAGAAAGTCGTTTTTTTTTTATTATATATATATAAACGAGGAATCGTAGTCAGCGGTACTCTGTAAGGTTTGACGAGCGCGAAGACTCAAGCAGCTCAAAATGCCTTCGTAGCCATTAATCGAGTCTCCACTGCTGCTTGTAAATAATAGAACAGCATACTATTATTTATGTATGTAGTCGGACGATGGAGAATTGCGAATTCAATGCTACTCGACATTGGATGGCACCCTACCGGCGTCCGGCGCCAGAAGCGTATCGCGACCCCCGAATTGTTGGGCCCTCCTTGGTTCCCTTGGTTCTCTTGGTATTTGCCGAGTGAATCTGGGGCAATCCTAGTCGGACTTTAATTGATACCGTCTGATGCGAGCTGGCATCATATTTCCTCTTAAGGCGACTGAATGTATAATTCAATCCTACGCGCGAGAGCAGATCTCACGATGGAGGGAGACCTACACTACCTGACTATTTGATTACACTATCTGAACTACACAGTAGCGTATGCATAAAAAACATAGCTATTTTTGCAAGCTCCAAGCTCAATTGAGCATGATGCAATAACGAGGGCAGGATGACTGATCGCCTCGCCCCTTTTCGGCAAGCCTGGAAGAAGACATTCCACAGTGGTCAGTGGTGGGTGCGACTGTCTGACAGTTTAGCACAGTTGTGTTCCCAAGACCCGAAACTTAGGACGAATCTCTGTCGTGTGACCTTAAAACGGCAGTGTCTTGAGTTCTTTTTCGTACACATTCGTATGCCCGACTCTACTAATCTAGGTACTATGTAGTTAGTATGTGTACCTACCTAAAGGTATGAGGTATGTCAGTAGTTTTTAATAATAGACCGGAAACAGTAGCGTCTTCCTACCCTTTCCGATGTGGCCGAGAGATGCCGTCGTCATGCATAACTGACAACGCAAAGAAAAGATGGCATTCGACGGTCTCAAGCCCCAAAACACCTATTCGGATCTCGCCCGAAAAGCATCCTCCCAAATAAAACACGACCGAGTCAGACAGGCTCTTTTGCCGCAAACGGCTTCAAGGTAGGTAGGTAATGCGTTACGAACCCCGCTTATCGGATCGAACGCTTTGCTTTAATAAAGATCGCTGGGATTTGCGCGAGGGATAGATGGGAGGGGAAGCTACCTTGAACCCCACGGGCGAGCTCGGGGCAACGTCAAAATACATACCCAGCAACGCATATACACGCTGCCCGAAACACATTCGATCTGTTACAACAGGCGAAACGTGGTTGATTAACAGAACACACATATACAGCCGATCCGGCGGTGAAGAACGGAGAATGGACAGACGATGGGCAGATTTACAGCGCTATGTCGCTAGGCCATAGGATTCATCAAGTTTCCTCATCGTTTATGATTACGCTAAAGCAGACAAAGTAGATAAGTTGACGGAACTTGGCGGTTGAGTGATATGATAACATCATTTTAGATATCTATTAGATATCTTACCTATTAGACGGACCTGACTGAGTTGTTATCTGTTAGAAACCAGTATATAATATAGTGTATAGTGTAGTGTAGTCCGTGTTCGCTGTTCACGGTTAGTTAGAGGTGGACCATGCCTGCAAACGCCGTGGCTGAGAGCTGAGGGATGGCTGAGATGCATCGCGCGGTTAGTTAACCCTCCCAAGCGTGTATGTCTTGGAGTGAAGTGCCCTTCGTGCATGAGGCCTTGCTGCGAGCATGAGGCCTTGCTGCGAGCATGAGATGACAAGGTGCCAATACTAGTAAGTCAATAAGTCAATCATGTAGGTACTGGAACGGATAATACCAAATTGGCGATGGACTTTCCTAGCTAGACAATAGTCAACCCAGTAACGAAGGACACATGATAGCTCAAAATAGTCGAGTTCGAACTTACTGTCTCAGACTTGTTTATTGATATTACTATGACACAATACATTGCCGTGGAACCAATCCGTACCGGTTATCCAGTTGGATGGACACACGTCGTACCACAGCCTTCTCACTCATACCAATCAAGTGACTTGTTTACTTTGTACGGAATACTTTTAGGGGGGATTATTTGGAAGGTTGGCACGCTGGAAGTTCGGTTGGCTGGACTCCAATGTTTTCCGGCTAAGTAGCCGATATGCAACGAGGGGTGCAAAGAGGATGCAAGAAGACGCAACCACGCAAACCACGAGGTACGAAGATGCACAAGATGCAGTAGTGTCCTCCATCTTAACTTTTTACGTGGCTAGAGTGGCTTATTCTGTTTTTAGCCTTATCGATTTTGGGTCCACCAGCGGATATACAGGATACGAGATATACAACTGATACCTTAGGTACCTTAGGTAGGTATACGGAATACAATTATGTTCATCGTGTTCATCGTGTTCAGTGTTATTCAGCGTTATCGAAGACCCGCTTAATTACGTATCTGTACCCGCTAAGCACGTTGCTGCCCCTTTCCGGTTTCTTGAGATTTTCGATTTAAGATTTCGTTATCGTGGTGATTATTATCGTTATCTACTCTCTACTTTTCCTATTTACGTAGTTGTTTAGTTATCAATCGGGGGGGGCTGTGATAACGTTGATAACATAAGATAACTTTATCGCGTTAAGTTCTGCCGAGATCTTATTGGTTGCAGTAGCGTCATACGGAGTGCGTTCCTGGGGGACAAGGCTAGGGATCCATCCATTCAACTTTTACCACCTTACCATTCGAGCGTTTTGGATTTTTCTTGACCGCCTTCTCAACGACACGCATCAAGACGCGGTGTGCCATACGGCATATTCTTTTATTCTTCCCTTAGACACTGCTATCCTTATTCGGTATTATCTTCGGTCGGAGTTGAATCGCGGAGCGGAAGCTAGAAAGGAAAAATTCGTGCTGCACGTCAAATTATTATTTTATGCTTTTATCACCACGTTTTTTTACCTTCTTCACCGCTCTATACCGACGGGTAGACTAGTGTTGGTTTCCGCCCCAGCCCGATAGAATTTTTCGCAGAGATCTTAAGATCTCGAAAAGAAAGAAAGAAAAAACGCGATATTCCAAGAGAACGGGAGACCCACGGTTCCAGTTGCCGCCATGGCCCCATCCAGCCCTGTGAAAGTTGTGCTTCTAGATATTGGTAAGGACCAGCTTCTGAGCCCTGAGCTTGCCTTGCCCTTGCTTCATTATCTTCGTCTAATAGTTTAGACCTTTGGGCGCATTAGCCTGGGCGTGCTGGCTAACTAATACGTATCCTTCTAGAGGGCACAGTTTGTCCAATCTCATTTGTCAAAGATGTGCTGGTAAGACATTCTGTTCGGAAAGCTCGTGTCTCCAACTCTCAAATCCCCCAACCCTCCTATCCTTGTAACATGACCCTGTATACCAAATATGGCGATCAACTGCCCTGATAATGGATGTAATGCGCCGCCCGTCTACAGCAATCTCGGACCACTATATACTCTTATGTAACCTTGGGTCAAGTTGGTCTGGGATATTTCTGCCCGATTATGACGAATTATATGCTGCTTGGTATCTCAACATCTGGCTAACTAGCAACGTTGCTACGCTGGATTACTTTCGTTGGCTTACTGCTTACTGGAACCTGCGATTAAGGAGTCCACGTTAACTAATACGTGGTTTTAGTTTCCCTACGCACTAAGTGTTCTCCCGGAGACATTGAAAACCCAATGGGATAGCCCAGACTTTGCAAAGTATAGGAACGCGTTTCCATCGGAATATTCTTCGTCCAAGGATGCGCTAGAAGCACACGTCAGAGACCTTGTGGAAAAGGATGTAAAAATCTCCTATCTTAAAAGTCTCCAAGGCTACCTATGGACGGAGGGATACGCTTCAGGTGACTTGAAAGCCCCCCTATTCCCGGACGTTGCCGCAGAGCTATTAGAATGGCAACGCAAGGGCCTCAAGATAATGATCTATTCATCTGGGTCTGTTGCGGCACAGAAGTTGTTCTTCGGGCATACAGACGCTGCCCAGTCCGATCTGACACCACTGATCTCAGATTGGTTTGACACCGTCAATGCTGGGCTTAAGACAGAGGTAGACAGCTACAAGAAAATCGCCAATCAACATCCCGAGTTTTCGCCCGCGGAATGGCTATTCCTAAGCGACAACGTTAAGGAAGTAGAGGCTGCGATCCAAGCTGGTATGCAGAGTATCGTCGTTCAACGTCCTGGAAATGCACCTTTATCGCCCGAGGTACCACAACGGTTACGAGTCATAGAGACTTTTGATTCCCTCGACGATGATCTAATTGTGCGCACGAAGTAACAGGGCCGCACGGGATGAGCTAGTGGGGCTGACCAACGAGCACAATACCGCCCCCGATACGGGGGGCGCTTACAGCAAGTCGAGATGAGGACAAGCAAATCGGACTAAAAAGAAAGGACTGAGTGTAACTTGGCTAGACCAGCGGGCCAATCCGAGCTGTGTCCCTCCGGTTGATGGTGTCTAAAGGATTGGCGAATCGACCGGCACTCGACTCGACGGGGAAGAGCTCACGATTTGTAGGCTAATCAGCAGACCGATCGTTTCCTAGAGGATCCAAGTGTTCCCTATTTCTCCTCCCAAGCGTGATAAACCAAGGCCGGAAAAGTCGTAGCTTGAAGCGGACCGTAGTTACGCGACCATTGCTTTAGTAAGCTAAGAACTGTATCTCCTTAATAAGAGAATCGCCGGCCATCGCAGAATCAGAGCTGAAACAGAGTAACGAGATCTCTTCGAGTCGATCGAAGACAAGTGTGCCTGTGTCGCATTTGGTCTCACGGGATGTTGATGTCTCGGGATTGTAAACGGGATACTCTAACGATAGAGATCGCCGGTGGTCCGTCCTATAACCAGCAGTATTAAGCACCTAACTCTCTTCATCGTTCGGGAGGCGAGTAACGGCTCGATGGTAACTATAACATCTAGTTCGCCAATCGTCCCGGTAATAACGCGCGAGTGTACACAAGACTAGCATGAAAACTAGTATCAACTTTGTGAAGCTGGAGTTAGTTCATCCATAACCGGCCTCCCTAACCCCGCAGGGCCCCAGCGGCCCCAGCGGCCCCAGCGGCCCCAGCGATCTCCAACGCAAGCGCACGCGTGACGATAAACTAGTGGATAGTTTCACGACGGCCCTGGCTAAGTCTAATTTACAAGGAGGCCGGCGATCGTGGCTGGGAAATCGTCCTTTTTCGTGTTACAGAGTAAAAATCCGGGGTAAATGAACTACTCATACGTATGGACACTGCTACCTACATGACTCGTTGTTCTCTACTTGGTAAGGCAATCGGCTTTCCCAACCACCAAGAGAACTGTGCACATTGGGTAACGAACTGCGACTTTGATTTGATTGCTCGATCGGCCGTCCGTCATCTGACCAGAGCGGGGTCTAGTCTTCATCAACTGGAGCCAAGACCCATCCCGTATGTATGCTGCGTCTGTGTGCATTTGGTATTGGTAAAGAAAGGCACTTACCCTCGTCGTTGCCGCTGGCAATTCCGGTCTAGTCTATGAATCGTCAATTCGTACCATCGTGACTAGGTCCTCAGTTGGAGCGACGCCGCCTCAGCGTACGCAGGGACCACTCTCTTCCACGAGGACCTGAATGGAGCTTGTCGTCGACCTACAGGTCTAGAACGCATTCTAGAGGCGCCATCTTGACAAGTAGGAGACGCGGCCGACCAATTAGGTGTCTAGGATATGCCGATATTATGTAACTCAGGAAGCAATGACCCTCATATATCATTGAGCTTGATAGCCACTTCGAATCGCATTGGCCATTGCTAGTTGGCAGCGCTCTTCCATTTGGGGCAGACCTGACTAAGGCGGATATGTGGACAGCATTATCCATGTTCCATGCTCCAAAACTAGGCACACGCTCTCCTGGCCTAATATTGTCGTTTTTATGACATATCCATGAAACAATGGTCTCGGGAACGAAGCATTGACCGAAATGAAGCTTCCGGATAAAGTTGCTGCGTAGAACAGTAGCGACTACGGGAGAAATAGTAGTATACGTTTCAACCGGGATCGCCAATATACCTTTCTCCAATATTACGCTAGCTCAAGTAATCACATACGACCGAAGGAGTCGCTGCATATTGTGAACTTTAGCAATTGATCCTTGCGGTGGGTGAGGTGTGAGTCTCCATCGCCAATCATCAGGCAATTGATCGTCAGATATCACGGCCGTTCTCTCCTTAGACGTAAAACCCGGAGTGCCCCATAAAGCCGTGAAATCGGGTTCCCCTATAAATGGTTCGGGCGTCGCCTGACACAGAATGGTGTAGGGTCGTTGGTGGTGACGTCTTTCGATCCAGGCCTATCGGGTAGATAAACGATAGAGACTGCGGGGTAGGTTCAGGACCGCCACGAGTCCACCGACTGACGATCTCGATATGTAGATAGAAGAGGTGCCCTCCTTACTTATCTTGCCGCTAGACAGATAATAAAGTAAGGGGTAGGGCGGAAGAAGGACTAACACTGGTCCAAAACTAAGGTGGTAGCGCACCGTAGAATGCAACCCTTTCGAGAGAATAAGCGACGATAGCGTTATCAGATTGACGCGGCGACGGTACCCACCATCGCAAGTTTTGTCGACATGTTGGAATCGATTAGGCGTGGTTATGCGTGTATGCGTCTTATTTGCGACGCTGGTGGGTGGGCGTATGCACGTAAATGCCATTTAAAGTTAATTACCTGGAGAACCGGGCTGTCACCCTGATGAGCCGCGAATCACGATGGCGAAGTTATTTCTCGAGTGGCCCGATCGAAGCTCCGATTTCTTGAACGCTGGAAGAGGTGACTGGACAGCAGACTTCCTGACCCAGAGGTAGTATACAAGTTTCTGGGTTGTCTTGCTTTGGACTTTCACGTATCCCAGCGTATTCATGATCGAGTCCATATGAGCCTCGTTCATGTACCTCGAGTTGGTGATGCACTGCAATATTTATTGGTTAGAAGTTATCGTAACAGCAGCAAGCAGACATATAAATTACTTGCATGCATCACATGCAAATATCAATTAAGTAATAATAACCCTACGCTGGTAGAAGGCGGCGAGACCCGAAGAAAAAAAGAATAAGAAAAAAAATAAGGGATAGCTTTGATATTGGGATAAACGACTTACCGGTGCTGGTAGGACCATGAACAAGCTTGGGAAAATATCACGTAATTGAGACGAGTAATCCGTATCAGGCTCCTTTAGAAACTCCAAGGTCCTAAGGAGCATTTCGCCCCGTCCTAAAGCCTCCGGGACGAAATTCAGGACTAGTGAAAGACTGATGATATCGAAACGCTCCGAGTCGTCCTTCGGCAGTGGCCTTTTCATAAAGTCCTGCTGTAGAATGCCCTCGCTTTGACTGTTCAAGTCGATCCTTTCCATGCCGAAGATGCCGCTCTTCGAACATGCGTTCGTAGTGCTTAACGCGCCTACCTCGAGCATCTTCAACCTGACGCCTCCCGTAGTAGAAGAAGCAACAGTAGCAACATCAGAAAGGCCCGGGCTCATCGTCTTAAGCCATTCCATGAGGACCCGGGAACTGTCCCCGCCGCGGTCGAGACGCTGGCCCTGAAGGCTGGCCTGCTGGTATTTTTTGAGGCCGCCTAGAGCAGCGACCTCGGCTTCAATGGCAGCCTGCGCAGCTACGTCGCCTTTTGCGATTGCTTGCGCTTTCTTTTTCTCTAGCACGTGGTGAGAGTTGATGAGTGTCCGGGTAGCTTTTCTCGATATCGATTTTGGCTTCAGGACCGTTGGCGGCCGGCCTGCGGTTAAGCTTTTCTTCAGCCGACCTTTTTTATTCACCCCCATGATGCCGGCAACTCATAAGTCAGATGATAGATGTAGTAGCGCAGTCGCTATTTATTTGTAAATATGGTAATATACATAAAAGGTTGAGATAGACAAGGTTTTGGTTGCCTGGTATACAAAAAAGTATAAGAGCCGTGCTTGGAATATGAAAAGCACTGTATTAAAAGCACTATCATGAGTACCTAAAACACAGTGTGCGTAGTTGTAAGAAGTCCGATTAGGTCACGTGCACAAGGTGACCAACCCAAGCAGATAAGCTGCCTGCCGAAGTTCTACAGAAGTTTACCCAGGAAATGGCAGTAGGCCCACAACGCAAAAAGCTACCCTAAGCGAAATTTTGCAAAATCTAATAATTTTTGACCACTCGAACTTCGCTCGAACTTTTCTCAACTTCCTCTCGAGACGACAACCGCGAAGTCAATACTAACCGCCAACATCCACCAGCAAAAAAATTACAATGGGTCCCAAGGTTCCTGCGAAGAAAGGTACATCATCATCACCACCACCATGATACAAGATCAAGTCTCTACAAGTCGTGTTCGACAAACAAAATTTCCCACGCGATGATTACTCGTCGGAATTGGCGATGTGCTGCTCCCCGCGAGCGCGCGCGCCTCCCCGGTCGATGCATCGAGCAGAGCAGATTTTGCGAGTTCTGATTACAAAGAGCGTTTGCTGATGCGTTTTTTTCTCTCTATACAGGCGGTGCCTCCAAGGCGCCGAAGGGTGTCAAGCAAGCCAACGCTGCTGCTAAGGCCGCCCTCCGAGGTGTAAGTCAAATGATCCCATATCATACCAATCAACTCTTCAATCTGTCGATATGATGAAAGATCGACATACTCCCCATTTTTTTTTAAAAAAAAAAACAAGAATGAAGAAGAAAAGTTTGTCTACGTTGTTTGGAAAGCTAATGGATGGGTTTTTCGCATCGCAGGACAACTCGCACAAGAAGCGCAAGGTTCGCACCTCGACGACCTTCCACCGGCCCAAGACCGTCCGCCTGGCCCGCTCGCCCAAGTACCTGCGCAAGTCGATCCCGCACGAGCCGCGCCTAGACGAGCACAAGATCATCATCCACCCTCTCAACACGGAGAGCGCCATGAAGAAAATCGAGGAGAACAACACCCTCGTCTTCATCGTTGACCCCAAGTCCAACAAGGCCCAGATCAAGCAGTCCCTCAAGAAGCTCTACGACATCGATACCGTCAAGATCAACACCCTCATCCGGTACGTCTCTCATTTTGTGGTCCCCAGGGATGCTTGGGTAGTAGTTGTAGTTATGGGTATGGTTTTTACTGACTACGTGACACAGACCCAACGGCTCCAAGAAGGCTTACTGCCGTCTTACTGCTGACGTGGATGCCCTCGACATCGCGGCCACCAAGCTCGCCCTGGTTTAAATAACTAAACTAGCGGGTTTTGAGAGAGGAGGAAAATTCCTGATTCGCGCGGTGGTTCGGCAATCAATGATTTGGCAAGGCGGGATGACATGGCAGATCGTGTCGATTAGGTTAGGTAGACACGGCACACCAAGCCAAAACCTTGGAGTCGTCTAGCTAGGTGGAACTATATGCATACCAAAAAAGGCCGGCGTTGCGTTTTTGCCCCAATGAATGGATGGGCTTATGGGCGGCTTAGGCTTATGACGAGATCAACGGAAAAGAATTGATTTCTCACAAGACACAAATGAAAAATTCGTCGCGAATGATTTTTGACTACCTTTTTTTTTCCGTTTCCATTTTGGATTTTTACTTTCCAAGTGCTCTCTATCAGTGGTAATTCTATGCCTGTATATTTCCGTTATGTCCATTTTTGCGCCTCAACCCGGGTTTCGGATATCGCGCATTTTTTGGGATGATTCGTTTCCACATGTTGGACTTCCCATTCATGCTCTTGTCGTAGCTACCTTTCGTACAAATCCCCCCCATCTCTCACGAAGTAATTTATTCATTTATTTTCACCCTCATTGGATCCAACGCATACAGATATCGTAAAATCCCATCCATCCATCCATCCATGTAAACCGTATATCCATCCCTCTCCCCTATTCGATACCCTATCTGCCCTTGCCCAGCCTAAGATCAACATCAACATTGCCGTCAGTGCTGTCATTGACGTCGTCGTCGTCGTCGTTGTTGTTGGCGTTGGCGTCGGCGTTGGCGTTGACGTCCTTAGCCCTGGCGCATGTTCTGCAGGTGCTTGACGGTCAGGCGGCTGATGTCGATGAAGCGGTCGGCGCAGTTGGCCAGGCACCCCTCCTCGGCCCGGTCCAGCTTGCCGCTGCGCACCGCGCCCGTCACGCACTTCCGGAAGCACATGTCGGTTAGGTTGTGGACGGCTGTTTTTTTTGGTTGGCACGGACGACGTGTCAGCGAAACATCGAATGCGAATACTCTGGACATTCCAAACTTTCCCCTCTTCCTTTTTTTTTATTTTTATTTTATTTCGTCTCTTGGTGCTGGGGGTGGGCATGTGATGTAAGGGATATGTAGAGGAAGAAGCTTAAGAGAGAAATGGGTAGGGGAAGATAGGTAGGGAGGTAGGGAGGTAGATAGGGAGGTAGGCTACGTATACGTACTCGTCTGGATGCGAGCCTTCTGCCCCTCGTTCGCGAAGAACTGCCGCAGCTCCGCCTTGTCGGCGTCGTTCAGCTTCGCGAGGTCGAAGTCGTTAAGGTTGATGCTTCCTTCGGCCATTTTCTGCTGCTGTTTCTTACTGCAGGTAAATATGTATGAGAATGGTAGGGCGGTAGCTGGGTTAAGTTCTTGTTGTCGAGGTTGCTGGGAAAGTATATAATTGGCGATGACGATAGGTAACAGAGCAAATTTCTGGATGAGCTTCTTTTTCGTCTTATCGGAATCGCAGTGTGGTGCTTATCGATAAGGCTTACATCCACCCCCCTAACATTATACAGCAGTTCGAATCAAGATTTCAAGAGTCTTAAGGTATGGGTGTTTAATATTTCTTATTATTTTTTGTAAAATTAACAAAGGGTTTCACTATTTCATTTAGATTGCTTTAGAATGAGACCATAAGCTTTCCCGTAAAGCGGTAGACGATGCTTTCTGCATGTACAGAAGAACGAACTTACATAGTGTTAGACACTTGCAAGCCGTCGATATGTTACTCACGGGATATCAAAAAAAATTATTTTCTTTCCAATCTTCCCTTTGAGCCCATATTTACAAAAAGTCTGGCCCAGAAATTATCCCATATTCATCTGTTGAAGAAGCTAGCCGCTCTATAAGGGTATATAATACAACACATCTCTATATGTACTTGTACGGATTCATAATGCCGTTCTAAGGGGCAACGTCAGCATAGTCCAAGACCCAAAACTAAAGGGAAGGGGATAACCTACCGGATCGTAGAGGTTCTTAATTTGCTTCATCAACCCTACCGTCGTCTCGTTTCGACTGTAGCCAATATACTTCTTCTTGGCAATGCCTAAACCGTGCTCGGCGCTGATGCTGCCGTTCCTCTTGCTGATCCATTCGTAAACAAACGGCTCGAGAGCCTCTTCTACTTTCTTGTCATATCTCCGCACCGCGATGTTCAGGTGTAAGTTGCAGTCTCCCATGTGGCCGTAACCGACAACGTCGACGACGGGAGATTCTTCGGTCCCGTCCTTCAGGCCGGCGTCTTCTAGTCTCTTCCTGGTGTCTTCCACAAGCTGGTACATCTCCTTTATAGGAATGGATACGTCGTATTTATAAACTCCGCCCCAGTGTCCAAGGGTTTCTGTAATGCCTTCTCGCTGGCTCCATAGTGACCTGAATTGGGTCTCGTCCTGTGCCATAACGCCGTCGCTAACAATCTCCTTAGTCATAAGATCTTCGAGGAAGTTTCCCAGCTTCTCGCTATCATGGTCGGAGTTTGAACCGCTCGTCTCTATTAGACAGTAGAAAGGATATTCGCCTTCGAGCGGTCGCTTGTTACCCTTAACCTTGTGGAAGATCTCCTGGCTCTGGGAATCCATCATCTCGAAAGCAGATAGGATTTCACCAAGCTGCGTCTTAGCTTCTCTGAAAGCCTGGAGGAGTTCCTCATAAGAGTTAACACCAAGGAACGCAACGTTAACCGCCTTGGACCGTTGGGGGCAGTGTATGGATACTGCAGTAATCATGCCGATCGTTCCTTCAGCGCCGATGAAGAGCTGCTTCAAGTCATACCCAGTATTGTTCTTCCGCAGTCTGCTCAAGTCGTTTAAAATTGTTCCATCGGGGAGAACAGCCTCAATTCCCAGAACAGTGCCGTGTAAACTCCCGTACCGCAATAACCGGAGCCCGCCAGCGTTAGTTGACACATTACCGCCGATGTGGCAGGAACCCTTAGCACCCAGGTCCAAGGGGAAGATATAGCCCTTCTCAGCAAGGAACTGATCGGCTACTTCTAGCACGACACCGGCATCCACAACCAAAACACCGGTCACTTCGTCGAAGAATCGGATCTGGTTCATCCGACTTGTGCTGACGACGATCTCGTCAAACACAGGTACCGAGCCGCCGACAAGGCCGGTATTACCTCCCTGAGGGACGACGGCCAGCATGTTCTCATTACAATACTTGAGGATCTTACTGACCTCCTCGGTCGATCCCGGCTTCAGGACCAGCTTGCAGTGGCCCTTGTACTTGCGCATCCAGTCGAGGTTGAACGGCTCTATCTCGTCCTCGCCCGCGGCGCCGGTCACGCCGTCGACCACGGCGGAGTCCTTGCCGAGCAGCTGCTTGAAGTAGTTGACATGCTCGCTCGTGATCTGCGCGAACCTGTCGTCCCGCTTGATCTCCGGGTAGGAATCGGTGGTGAACCCGCCGGCGCGCCTCGCGCTGGATTCCCGGAACCGCCTCGGAGCCGTGCCTGATATGCATCGCGCGGCAGAGACGACAGGGTTGGCAACTGCCATGGATCTCCTCAAGCTCGGTACCGCTACCCGCTTCAACACGGGAGCGAGCCTTGACCTGCAAGCCATGTCTTATTTTTTATAACAAGGTCTTCAAACCTATAAAATCAAAGTGAAATACATTCAATTGGGGTTTAGATTTAGACTTAGATTAAATTACTGGGATGACGCAGCAAAAAAATAAGTCCAATTACATAAAGGCAACCTATTCTACGATGGCGGCGAAACTCTATTCCCGGTTGAATCTTTTTTTTTTTTTTCATTGTTAGGTTAGCTACTTCCGATGTACACAGTGAGCCGGTGGAGAAATAGCTGAGAAGGCATAGGTAGAGGTACCTAGGTAATGTACTGTAGTGTAGGTTACCTTAGGTTAGGTAGGTACCGGCATGTAGGTACTTGACGTACCGTACCGTAGATCTTACGAGGTCCCCTAGCCCACAGAAAGCCCACTTCCAATTTAGGAGAGTGGGAGTTGTGTACTAAAAGGCCAGACCCTGTGTTTATCTCCTTTTATCTCCTTATCGATAAATTATATTAAGAACCACCCCCCTTAGGCGGGGCGGGCAAATAAGGGGGGAGATGGGCTGGGATGGGTTTAAGGATGGATCCCCTTAGCAACCAATTGTGGACGTTAGAAAGATGAAAAGAAAGACGGGAAGAAGCAGAACAATCGCCGAAGCATTCCCCAAGTCCCTAAGTCCCCAAGTCCCTAAGTCAGCATCTTTTGATGCAACATTAGCAACCACACACACTACGATTTGAAAAGGAAAGAAACTCTTATGTTTATACGAGTTTTTTAATCTGTATTTATTTATTTTTTATTACCAGCCTCTTTTTAATTATTATTCGACTGTAACCTGTGACCAACCCAACACCAGCCTTTTTTTTAACCCGAATCTACGCCGCGCCCTCCCGCTAGAACATTTCTACAACGCCGAGATCCCGCAATTTATTAGGGAGAACTCAACTCAACTTTCATCCGATCAGTTCTTACACCCAACTAATTCGTAGCCCGAATTCAAAATTGTTCGCGATTAACCTTCGCCGTATCTACTATTCCATCCCGTGTCTGACCTTTTTGACTTCATCGGGAAGCGATCAAATAGTCCAAGGCGAAAAAAAAAAAGGTCACCGAAAAACACGGACGTGGATTTTGCATCGCGCGCCACTTTCATCCCATCTAAGCTGCCCCTGAGCGGCCGGGGGGCCTCGCCTGTCCAAGATGGCTCACCAATGGATCAACGTCCAACAGAAGACGTTCACAAAATGGTTAGCCAGCAATCTCGACATTGTTCTTATTTCTTTAGCCATGAGATAATGTTTCTCGATTACTATACTACCCGCGGGAACTGACATGCCTGGAATGCTAGGATGAACACCAAGATTTTACCGAGGGGCTTAGTGGTTAAGGATCTCGTTGCCGACCTCAGTGACGCTGTACGTTACCTTTATATCTATATCCATCATCGCTCCGAAAAAAAAAAAGTAACCAGTCAAAACTAACGGTTCGGAACTCGTAGGTACTTCTAATACACTTGCTCGAATGCTTATCTAGTGAATCTTTGGGTCGATATGCCGCGAAGCCGAAGTTGCGAGTACAAAAGTTCGAGAATGCCAATACGGCGCTCAACTTCATTAAGTCGAGGGGGATTCAAATGACGAATATCGGTGCGGAAGATGTGGTCGACGGCAATCGCAAGATCATTTTGGGTCTTATTTGGACTCTCATTTTGCGATTTACCATCAGCGACATTAACGAGGAGGGTATGACAGCCAAGGAAGGTCTTCTTTTGTGGTGTCAACGTAAAACAGCATGTTACGATGAGGTCGACGTTCGGGATTTCAGTAGTAGCTGGAATGACGGACTCGCCTTCTGCGCCCTGTTAGATATCCATCGACCTGACCTTATCGACTACGACTCCTTGGATAAATCCGACCACCGGGGCAACATGCAACTGGCGTTCGAGATCGCTCATAAGGAGATTGGTATTCCCGACTTGTTGGATGTTGAAGATGTTTGCGACGTTGCTAAGCCTGATGAGAGGAGTTTGATGACGTATATCGCCTACTGGTTTCATGCTTTCTCGCAGATGGAGAAGGTTGAAAATGCCGGCCGACGAGTGGAGAAGTTTGTTAATAATATGCAAGGGGCGTGGGAGATGCAAAGCGCCTACGAGAAGCGGATGGCTGAGTTGTTGAGACAGATCAGGGAGCAGATACAACAATGGCAGCAAGCAACTTTTGAGGGAACTTACGTCGACGCAAAGAGACAAGCAAACGAGTTTGCATCTTATAAAAGGGGGAAGAAGAGAGAATGGGTCGCCGAGAAGAGTGACCTGGCTACATTATTAGGAAACATCAAGACCAAGCTCGGCACGTACCGACTAAGAGCGTATGAGCCCCCACCAGAGTTATCGCTAGAGACCATGGATAAGGAATGGTCTAAGTTAACAGAGGCTGAGATGATGCGCGCCCAGCTGATTAACGAGACTATTCGAGAGTAAGTGTGCCAGACACTTGTAACGACCATCCGCTAACTATTGACACAGTATCAAGAACGCGCTGCGTAAATCGTTCGCCGACAAGGCTAATGACTTTGCGCTAGCTCTTAATACAATGCAAATCGCCATCTCAGGTCTCGAAGGTGACGTAGAAGACCAACTTCTACACGTACGAAAGCTAAGCGATAACCTGCCGCCCCTGGACGCGTACCTGGAAAAGATTGCGGCCGTTGATGCAAAGTGTCAGGAAGCCAACATCGAAGAAAACGATTTCACAACTTACACTTATGACGAGCTGCTATACGAACTAGGGCTTGTCAAATCATCCGTGCAGAAGAAACTCGCTTTCTTGGAGAACCAGATGGTAGCTCGTAACATGACGAACCTAACACCAATCCAACTGGAAGAGTTCGAATCCGTGTTCCGACATTTCGACCGGGACGACACGAATTCACTGTCAGAACTAGAATTCTCGGCAGCGCTGGCATCACTCGGATTGGTGTTTAGCGAGGAGGAGATGCACGACTACTTTGTGGAGACGTCGCGGGGCCGGGACCGGGTAACGTTCGAGCAGTTCATCCGGTTTATGGTGGACGTGACGGAAGACCAGAACACAGCCGAGCAAGTGTTCCAGAGCTTCCGCGAGGTCGCCGACGGTAAACCCTACGTCACCGAGATGGACTTGCGGCACTCCCTGGTCCCCGACGACGTCATCGAGAAGCTCTGCGAGATCGTCCCCCCTCACAACGGGCCCGACATGGCTCAGGATCGCGGCGTGCCTCAGTACGACTACATCAGCTTTATGGAGAAGCTGATCTCGAGCCCCTCGCGCCGCGATAGTACTAGCGGGGCGGCGGAGGGAGGCGGGCCGCTTCAGGATATTACGAATGGGAGAGCGAGCCCGACCAAAAAGACTAACGGATACCACTGATCTTTTCCCGGTCAGGTCGAAGTCAAATTCGGGCCTAACTTATGAGAGAGCTAGGAGCTTGCATCTCCTAGGGTTTCTTATAAAGTACACACACATAACATAAAAACGTATCTAATAATAAGCAAAAACAGGAGAGGAGGCGCGGGTTGGGTGGCTCGAAATCAATGGGCTGCGTAAGACTGCATTTATACTTTTTTTTTTTTGTCGTCGCAGAGTAATTACCCTTGTGTCGGAGGAGGGGGGAATGAGGCTGGATTATAAAAGAGATAACCCTTGCGGGAGACAACGATAACGGCTCCTATCGATGGCCGCTATGGGAGTTTTAAGTTAATACAAACAGGCATGGAGGAGGAGGAGACGAAATGAAGCTAAGGCTAAGGCGAAAGAGAAAAAAAGAAATGTGGAGGACATGGGCGAGGAAATAAGAAAAATACTACTACTGACTCGCTAGCTGCGGCTGTCGAGTAGTAGCACGAGAGAGAGAGAGAGAGAGAGAGAGAGAGAGAGAGAGAGAGAGAGAGAGAGAAAGCGTTGAATGCTACGGATGCTATGCTTATACCAGGGAGGTCTGAGCTTGAAAGAAGAGAAGAAAAGAGAAGAGAGATTAGGTTACGCTAGGCTACCTCACCTAAGGCTTACTAGGTTTACTAGGTTACTTCTTTTTTTTTTCTTTTTTCTTTTTTTAAGGACGAACCCGCATTGATGAGGGCTACGTTATAGAGTTGGTGATGGTGATGTTGGACCTATGCTGCGATATCACAACCTAGGTACCTTATATAGGTACCTACCTAGATGGTATACTATAAACAACAAAAGCCAACAAGCAGCCACCCGCCCCTATCTCCAAGTTGTGGTTGTATTTCCGGCTTTTTTTACTCTCCCAAACTTCGGGCGTTTGCTCTGCTTTGCTTTGCGAGCCGTGTCAAGTCAGGGTCCTTTGCCGATACTATAGTTTTACCTATGTATAACCCCCCTTTGATTAATACCAATACCAATACCAATACCAGTACCAAGATAATACATACCCGTTACTTACAACGAACATCCCGTCGTCAACTCGTGCCGTTTCGCTTCTACCTATATAGGTATATATATATATGTCTGTTTCAATGTTCTTGATATTGATTTAATCTATAGCGGATACGATGCGTGAGTAAGTACCTAAGGTAGGCGGCGGGTTTGCTATCTGCGTCTCACTTAGATAGATTCCATCCATCCATCCATTTATTCTCCCCCATATCACTCCAAATCCCATCGCCTTCCTTTCCTCTCTATATAGCACCAAAAATAACATTCCTTCCTTCCTTCCCTTCTCCATTATCTCCGCACAAGTAAAAAAAAAAAAAAAAAAAAAAAAAAAAGGAAAGAAACAGAAAAAGAAAACTCCAGAGCCATGCAGAATGCGCTATAAATAAAACCGCCCCCCAACGAACAGACAGAGAGTACCACACACGCGTGTAAGAGGTACCTAGTGTAGTGCAGTAACCGTTAGGAAAAGGTTTATATATATCAAGAACGAGCCCAGTCGCTTATACCTGCCCACCTAAACCTATGTCTATACTTACGCCCAGGCTATTCCTTAAAAGCATCCATGTCTTTAAGAGCGCCAGCCAGCCGGCGGTAGTCCCTGAGCAGCTCCAGGACGTCGCCGATCCGGAGGTCCGTCGGGTTCTGCAGTTCCATGAACTTCTTCTTGGGCGGGTCTATTTTCGGCGCGTCCTTCGGCGGCAACGCCGCGGCGATATCCGGGAATGCCTAGATAGATAGGATACCACTGTTAGTTATTGCATATCTATATATATATATATACTCCACGTGAATAAATGTTTCGCTTCGTCGGATTCATACCGTAGCTAGATCTCCCCCATCCGTTGCCTTAGAGGAGGAAGTGTCGCTCTTCGTAGGCGTCACGGGAATCGTCGCCGCGCGGCCGAACCCGCGCATCATGCTCATCCCCGCGAAGCGGTTGATGGGGTTGAGAGAGTTACCCAGGTTCCTCATCGACTCGACCAGAGGCTGGTTGGAGGAACCAGGCGACGGCGTTGCGGTCGCGGTAGGAGTTTTCTCCTTGTTTTCTTCCGCAGAAAACAATTTTTTAGAGCTGCTTGCGCTCCGAGCACTCCTCGTACTGTCTGTGCTGTGATCCCTTACTGGCCTTTTACCGCCAACTAGGGATAGTAATTTATCGTCCTTTCCTGGTGCCGGCCGCTCGGGATTCTCGCCTCCTTGTGCGGAATTCCCGCCATCAACGGAAGTATCATCATCTGGGGGTGGGGTGCCTATGAGCTTCCGTGCTTCGTCTAGGGTTCGCGGAACGATGAGTTCCCGCCCGCTAGCGGAGCTGTCTCGAAGTTTGCCGAGTAAGAACTTATAGCTATCACCCAAGCTGGTCCCGATATTCTTGATCCCTTGGTCAGCTGTGTTAAATAGCGAGTCGCTTGCGTTTCCAAAAGCCTGGGCTGGACTTTGGATGAGGTCACTCAACCTGCGGCGTTGAATAGCGGCTCGTAAACTGTCGGATGACGGTGAAAGTTTCGTGCTCTTAGCATTTTCAGGAGTCGCGGCAGCTGAATTTGACGTTGTGGCGGATAAGCCTGCCGTGTAAGCAGGCGGGAATGTCTCCGTCCTTTGCGCCTCGGGTCGGTTCTCTGATTTTAATGGACCTGACGACGCCTCGTCCGCTCTAAGGCTAGCAAGATCTACGGTTTGCAGGAAAGTGATTGCGGCCTCAAGATTTGTCAAGCAATACGCGGCTTCTCCCTCGAGCTTTTCTTCCCATCGGAATCTCTGTATGAAGTTCGAATCACTGATCACACTGAGCTTCTCAGGTGGCATAGTTATCA
Organism: Daldinia bambusicola; assembly: GCA_022478815.1. Classification (NCBI taxonomy): domain Eukaryota; kingdom Fungi; phylum Ascomycota; class Sordariomycetes; order Xylariales; family Hypoxylaceae; genus Daldinia; species Daldinia bambusicola. The sequence continues at coordinate 592,986 of MU284068.1, forward strand.
GCGTGTAGATGAGCATCGGCATGATCTCATCAGCTGACGAAGAAGGGTGGAAGTTGGACAATGTTTCAACAATGCTCTTATGAGCGGCCTTGAGATGATTGAGCTTGCCTAAGGGGTACCTCTTCTCGTGCATTAACATCAAGTCTTTCCGGGCTTGGTCTAAGTACTCCCGAATCTGCTCTTGCTTCTGCGCGCGGGCCTCAGGGGTATCTTCGGGTGTTTCCCCAAGGTCAACACCCAAGTCCGCAGGTCCGATGCCGACAAGGGCCAAGGCAGCCGTCTTGGATCTGAGCTTGTCGTCTTGCGCCTCATCTTGGGTAGACCGATGCCGATATATGCGGTCATATATCCCTTCGCAAAGCCGTCTTTCAACCGCTTCCTCGAGTAAGATCCTCTTCTGCTCTAGCGCCTTCTTAGCTCTCTTTCTGTCAGCAAACTCCTCGGCCGTGAGCATCTGTTGCTCTCCCTTAGTTGGTATTTCTTTCGTTTTATCCCTATTGCTAAAGGAAGCGGCTTTGGCCCTTAATAAACTAGCTGGCGAAGCTTTGGAATAATTCGAATGAGTTGGCGAAGTCTCCCGGATTTGCCGGGTGGCAAGACTGTCTATATGGGTCCGGATGTGGGAAGCAGCGACGTGATAGAAATCTTGAAATAGCCGAGATAGATTATCTATATTTGGTGGGGAGGGGTGAACCTTAGCGGAGAGAGAGTCGATGAAGCTGAGGCAAAGGTATTAGTCGCATCCGGCCCAGACCAAGGTTCGTCTGAACTCAACTTGTCCGTCTTGCTGACCAGCTCAATGGGTATATCTTCCATGTCCACCGAAGCGCGGGGTGCTTCAACTACATCGTCAGTAGCTTCAGACTCAAACGTATCGGCCTTCTCTTTCTGCCCCTCTGGTGGTGTGCCCTGCGTGATGGTAACAGGCGGGATAGCACCGTTCTCTGTGGTATTTGCGCGTTGAAGGGCTGGTCGAGGTTCTTTCGCTTGCGAAGGGGAGTGACGAGGGAATGTGCTCGAGGTTGAAAGTGACCCGGGCTCGGGCTCGGATCCCTTGGTTGGGGTAGTGGGAGCCATGAGAAAGTAGGGGAAGCTAGATGTTCTAGTAGGTTAATTAACTACTAATTAAAAAGTACCTAAGTTAACAAAGCAATGTGGGAAATTAGAATTATATATTAAAGGTACGAAAGTATGAAATATGCGGTAGGGACACCGTACCTTTCTACTATGGGCACGGACGATGCGAATGGCCTCGGGTTATATGGGGACGAGGATATATGTAGTGTTGTGCCTGTATTAGTCGATGGTAGACAAAAGGAGAGCCATTAATGCTAGACAGAACAAGATAATGGGTAATAGCTAGGATGACGCGAGACGTGAGCGAACGTGTTATTTTCCAGCATTTATGTGTAAGTGTGTAAGTGTGTAAGTGTGTAAGTGCAGGTGTGTAAGGAGTTGGCTATTCCGGGAAGCTCTCTTCCACCCACTTTACGGTCTTGTACGTAGGTACTTGTAGCACCTTAGCTAAGGATAAGGCGGGTGGTGCAGCGATGATACTGTAGAAGCTGAGCTCCACATTGATAGGCATGTACAATTAGGTACAATGCATGATAATTGATAACAGTTGGGCCTTCTGGCCTTCTAATGATAGAAGTACCTGTCAAGGGGGGGACTTGAGTTTAGGTACCGACCTACCCCTGTCAGCTTCCATTGCATGTACCGCATAAGGCTTAGGTACCTACATACCTAGGAGCAACGTTCATGCAAGCGTTCAGATATTATCTCAGCGAGCTCAAACACATTCTGCGTTTTACCTCTCTACCTACCTCCTAAGGTACCTATCTGTTACAACGCTTTTGAACTGAGCAAAGTTCGTGAGGAAGAGAGAGAAAAACAAAAAAAAAACAAAAAAAAAAAAAAACGATCTGTAGCTAATTGGGTTTCTGATAAAGTGAGATATCTTTTAGAGACCACTAGCCTCATACGACGCCTTTGATTTCGCATATATCGTAGGGATTAGACTCCATATGTCTTCTTTTGACTCATATTCCTCCTTCCCATTGGGCTCCTGTAAAACAGCACCTACTAAACGCTCAATTTCGTTTGGGTTATCTGTCTGTTCGAACAGTCTAGCCAATTTCCACTGGAGTTTGTTAGGCATGATGACACAAGCCGGCATTTCAAACAGGGCGTTTAGCTCCTCGCTCAGAGTTCGGGCTTGATGTTTGCAAAAGGCCCTTATTTCCTGCCATGCGAACCACGACATGCTTCCTTCTCGAGGCGCCTTTTCACGTCGCGGCTTGCCGGGGAGAAGGGGAAGTCGGCCTAGCTCCGGGTGACACCCGTTGCAGCATTTTTCCGCAGGGACGTCCACAGCACCTTCTATATCCCTTGTCTGTGGTTGCTGGAAGAATTCCAGTGCATGTCGCTTAAAGCATTTGCAGCCTCATCGGAAGTCAAACCAAACCCCATAACTCGATCCATTAAGTAGCGACGAGCGGCCGTAATGTCTTCAATGGTATCTATAAATACGATGGTTTTCTCGATAGCTTGGGTGACGTTATTGGCGTTTTGCCTTGTGTTGTCCCCTGAAATATCCCCGAGCAAGAAGCGTAGCCATCGATAATCATCACGAATACCATCCTTACGTACTAGGGATACGATAATGGCTATATCGGGCCGGTCAACAATGTCTCGGATGAAGGCCAGTCCCCCGTAACGTCTTTCTTCTCGGAAGCTAGCGTTAGCTAACACGAAGGACTGAGCTTTTTCCAACCCACCGTGTAGCGTTGAGTATAGTTGAGCAGCCCGCCTCTGATCATCTCTACGTCAGGGTACGGCGTTTGAAAGTATTTCCATTGCCACACCATATGGAGCTCGTCGATGGCCACCATCGCCAATCCTTGATTGAACTCGGCCTTTCTGAGAAATCTTAAGAAACGGTCCTGGTTGGCCTGTTGCGGGCCAACTATAACGTGAGTATATATTCCTTTCGCTATATCAGACCACATCGATTCGTCCTACTACTGTATAAGCGATCATCTACCTGCAAAAAGGTTAATAGGTGTCAACATTTCCAATTTCGTCTATTATAAGCAGTGAGCGTAACCCAGGTACCCGAACGAGGGCATCGTATTAGTCCTGGCATAAACGCGTCGAAGGACATAGCTGTAGAATCACCTTTCCCTGCATGATAAGGGATACCGTCTGCGTAACGAGGATCGGTCTATATCCAGTCCAAGCAACAAGAATAGTGTCACCGTGAAGAAACACGGTCCGCCTGATTGCCCCAACCTTGCTGGCTTTCGGATCAAGCCTTGGCGAGTCATCACTGTGGTTATGATCAAGTATAGCAGTGGCCACGGCTTCTGCAAAATCGTGTTCTAGCTGGCCGTTATGCTGCTGGTACTGTTCTGGTCGTATTTGCTCGAAAAGATGCCGGATGCAGTCACGAACTGGAACGCCGGAGGAGAGCTGGCCAGTTACGTCATTAGAGTTTCTGATGGCAGTAATAAGGTCCAAAATGTCCTCGGAGGTAGACATAGGCGGTAGTTGGCCTGTAGTTGAATCTGAAGTGGATTGAGGCATTGGCTGTTCCGTTTTCAAAAAGAAGGAGGCGACGTTTCCAGTTGAGGCTTGGATTAGGAGATGTTATTTTGGTATTGAATATCCGGTGATATTATAAGTGCGGTAGGAGCCCTAGAAATAAGACTGCGAAGTAACCATTCATGTTTGCTGTAACAGACCTTTAGGCATTGAAGATAGGTAAACGAGATCCCAGATATCTTGATGGGTCTATCTTGTGTATAAGTGGCACACTGCAAAGTAGATCAGCACAACAGGACAGATATTATATCACTTCTATGGAATGTTCAGATAATATTAGAATCATTTAAAAGATAAGAAAATATGTTATCTCCCTAAATATGTTCATATCATTCCATATTGTATTGTTAGAGTAACTGAGGTAGTTAATTGTTATGATAGAAGAGGTGCCATAAAACCATGGGCATTAGTTACTTAAGGTACTTGGGTACCTGAGGTCTAGGTACAAAACCGAGTACGGAATAACCTGAATGGCTGGGGTAAGGATTGGTGGTCGGAACGTTCACGTCTAGCCTAAAAGTTATGCAACTATGTACACTAAGCAGATTAAGGCTGTCTGGTTGGACCAATGTTGTCATAAGGAGATAACCCGATAGGCAGCGCCACTGTCCACGCGATAACGGCCCCAGGTTCGCTGTGGAGATGCCAGGTGCCGTGACCACTGCTGCAGCCACTGCACTTACACCTACCTTACCGTCCTTATCCTTATCCTTATCCCATCATTCAACCCTTTTGGACCTCACCTCCTATCAACACTTCTCTCCTTCTCTTCATCTGCTAGTTATCTACTTTATCTCATCCGAAGCTTTCTTTGAAAAGCGTACACGTTCCTTTATCCTCGGCATTACCCTAGCTCTTGATATAATATAATAAAACCAGCCAGCCATGGGTACGAGGCGGAAACGCCAGGCTTCGACTTGTCACTCCGCTGGCAGAGTGACAGCTCAACTACTCCTGTCGTTCCTCGCCATATCCGCCTCCCCAACGGCCGCGAGCCTCCAAAACCAAGAGGCTACCTTCCCAGACACGCCCTTACTCACGCCTTTGATACCAGAACCGCCGCAGCCGGCCGAACATACCTTCACCCTACGTCACATATTCCATCATGGAACATACCGCCATCCTGGGCTTCACCGGAGGAAAGACGTCCTCGAGCCAGAAGCTGAGGTGTGGTTGGCTGGTGAAGACGGACACGCTGCGGAGCGGATATTACCTTTAAAGGCAAAGAGTCAACCTAGGAAGATTGAGCGTTTGGTCGATCGACGGCCGAGTACCGTGGATCCATTAGTTGCCGAGGCTCGCCAACGCGGTTATGTCATTGCCAGTAGCCCATCCGCGTGGGCTGTCGACGACGTTCCAGGACCCGACGTCACTGATAAAGAAACCGTCTTGACCATGGCATTGGTCGCGTCCGATGCATATGTAGAAAAGCCTGGTATGCCGGACTGGGACGAAGTTGGGGAGCCATTCAACAGGAGTGCCGATTTTGGTTGGGAGAGCGACGGGCTCAGGGGGCATATCTGGGCTGACGAGAACAATTCTACTATTATCATTGGTCTCAAGGGAACATCGCCGGCTGTTTTCGATGGAGAGGGTACAACTACTAATGACAAAATCAATGATAACCTCTTCTTCAGCTGCTGCTGCGCCCAGCAAGGCCAATGGTCGTGGCATCAGGTCTGCGACTGTGCAACTGGCACGTATAGTTGTAACAATACCTGCGTAAAGACCGCGTTACGAGAGGAAAACCGATACTACCAGGCCGTGAGGGAGTTGTACGCAAATGTCACCGAGATTTACCCAGAATCCAATGTCTGGGTTTCCGGTCATTCATTGGGCGGGGCAGTTAGCTCTCTCCTTGGTCTAACATATGGCCTTCCTGTCGTGACATTTGAGGCGGTCCCTGAGGCGTTGGCAGCTGGGAGGCTGGGTCTTCCTGTTCCACCGCACGCAGACCCCAACTTTCCTCAGACGCGGCAGTATACGGGAACGTACCATTTCGGACATACGGCCGATCCTATTTACATAGGAACCTGCAATGGCGCGACCGCCTCGTGTTCCTTCGCGGGATATGCGATGGAGTCGGCCTGTCATACCGGCTACGAGTGCACGTACGACACGGTTGCCGACCACGGCTGGCGAGTAGGTATCGGGACTCACAAGATACGGTCTGTGATCAACGATGTTATTCGGAAGTATGACGACGTTCCCGAGTGCAAGTTCACCCCAGACTGCAGGGATTGCGCGAATTGGAAGATGTACGAGAGCAACAGCACGGACGGGACGACTTCTTCTAGCAGCACTACTACCACTAAGACGCGTACCCGGACAGCTACCTGCCAAACTCCCGGATGGTAAGCATACTCTGTTTTTGTTTCCTATTTGAAGATTCTCATAGCTAACTAATAATAACTTATAGGTGGGGCTGTCTTGATGAAACTACCACAACAGGTACACCCAGCACCACTACCACCACGAGCAGCTCGACTTCGACCTGCAAGACGCCGGGATGGTTCGGCTGCAAGGACGAGACTACTACCACTACCACTACCAGCACCACGTCTACTTCTACGTCCGTCACTACGACCTCGACTACCACCTGCGAAACCCCGGGGTGGTGGGGATGTAAGGACAAAACGACTTCGATCACCAGCACCAGCACCAGCACCAGCACCAGCACCAGCACCAGCACCAGCACCACCAGTGCAACATCCCAGGCCCATCTTATCACTTCGCCCCCGTCCACGTCTACGTCCGTCGCGCCGACCCCTGCCCCCACGTCCTCGCGCTGCGTGGAGCGCAACTGGGTCGGCATGTGCAAGGAGTGGGAGAAGTGCACGAAGAAGGGCGCCGGCGCGGCGGTGTGCGAGGAGTGGACGAATGACGAGATATGAGTCGCTTACCTACCTAAGGTACCTAGGTATGTTTGGGGTAGAGTAGGTAGGTAGGTAGGTGAGGTAACCTAGCCTTTTGTGTTGAATAGCACCCTTGCATAATGCCAAGATCATACATAGATCGATGTCGTGTTTTTTTTTTTTTTTTTTTTGTGGTATACCTGCTTTGGCTTTGGTTTTATTTACGGCTTTGTTTGGCTGGGATTAGATTGGGATATATATATCGCGGGGTGTCCGTTTCCGACATTGTTGGAGTGTTTTCTCTTATTATTATCATTATCATCATCATTATTGTTCGAATCACGAACTCTAGGTACGACTTTATGGTTGAGGTCACGGAACGGCTGCGAATGTGGATGTGGATGCGGATGTGAGGTTTCGTCGTCGTTATTGTTATCGTCACGGTTTTATTTAGGTAATATAACGGGGCATGAGCAGAGCAGAGCAGAGCAGAGCATGATATACACTAAGTACCTCATACATACAACTACATAAATACATATATATTTAAACATTGTCTTATTGGCTTGTCATCAATGTTATGTGCAGGTATATATAACTGACTAACTGGAAGGTTGAAGCTAAGATATCTCTATTTATTTATTTGTCTAACTGTGAAGCTTAGCCAGCTAGTCAGTCAGGTAGACAGATGATTTGCTGAATACAAGACATTTTCTCGCATTTTGAGTATGAATTCCTACCTCCCTACCGACCATATCCTATCAGCTCAGCAGCTAGCACATAAACCCCTTTACTCTCTTACCCCTTATCCCCTTTTTAATTTTTTTTATCCCTCTTAGGCTCCATTATATCCCTTAGGTAGGTACCTGCCTTAGGTTAGGTAGATAGCTGTTATCCGACCCTAACTCCACGAATCCAAATTCTTCAACACGCAAGCCGGCGCGCCCTCCGCCCTAGCCGTCAACCTTCCAATAACATACACCGTCTCGCCGGCCTCCCTGAGCTTCGCAGCCACGGCCTCTGCGTCGGCGGGGCTCACGACGGCCACCATGCCGACACCGTTGTTGAAGGTGCGCGCCATCTCGGCGGGCGCGACGTTGCCCGCGGCCTGCAGCCAGCGGAACACGGGGGGCAGCTTCCACGCGGCGACGTCGATCTCGGCGGCCAGGCGCGCGGGGAGCATGCGCGGGACGTTCTCGGTCAGGCCGCCGCCGGTGATGTGCGCGAGGCCCTTAAGGTGCGGGAGCGAGGCCAGCACCGAGCGCACGTAGATGCGGGTTGGTGTCAGGAGGGCCTCGCCGACGCTCTTGCCCGAGGTGGCGTCCCAGGGCGCCGGGCTCGCGTAGTCGAGCTTCTCGCGCGCGAGGATGCGGCGGACGAGCGAGAACCCGTTAGAGTGAACGCCCGAGGATGCGAGACCTAGCAGGACGTCGCCGTCGGCCATGGCGTCAAGGCGAGGAAGTCGGCTGCTCGCGCGCATGACGCCGATAGCGGCGCCGGCAGCGTCATAGTCGTCTTCTTTGTACATTCCCGGCATCTCAGCGGTTTCACCACCGACGAGAGCACATCCGGCATCACGGCAACCTGCCGCAACGCTTTCGACGAAGACAGCGGCGACCTCGGGGTCGAGGCGGCTGCAACCGAAGTAGTCGAGGAACATGACGGGCTCGGCACCTTGGACGACAAGGTCATTGACATTCATAGCAACGAGGTCGATACCCACGGTGCTGTGGTTCTTAGTAGCCTGCGCAATCATGAGTTTAGTGCCAACGCCATCGATGGCGCCAACCATGATGGGGGCATCGCTCGAGAAACCTGCTTTGGATAGATCAACTTCACCCCCAAAGCCACCAATTTCGGCGTCCGCACCAGCTCTCCTAGTTGACCTGACGGCGGTTCGTATCCGCTCGACGAGCTGGTTTCCGGCGTCAATGCTAACACCAGCCTCAGCATATGTCAGGGCCTCCTTAGTGTCAGCTGTCGGCTTGAAGGCACGGTGCGCAATATCCCGGCGGTAGTACATCTTGTTGAACTGGATGAGCTTTACCCCCTCATAGGCTCTATCAACCGCAGCGCGAAGACTCTCCGCCGCTGTAGCACTGGCGGCTATTACTCGACCACCCGCAGTCTGTAATTTGCCATTCGCTAATTTTGTGCCGGCGTGGAAAATGTTGATATCTTGAGGAGTGTTCTGTACGGTTATCTCGTCGCCCTTGGTGTAGGAATCGGGATAACCTCCCGCAGCAACGACTACGGTTGCACTATATTTGGGCTCGACGTCAATCAGAACGCTGTCTAGGTAACGTTCTGAACAAGCGACCATGACCTTGGCCAAGTCCGTATCTTGTGATAATAAAGGTAAGACGGTCTGCGTCTCCGGGTCACCGAACCGGACATTATACTCGAGAACCTTGGGACCGGTAGAGGTGATCATGAGTCCGGTGAAAAGGACACCAACAAAAGGCATCTCATCCTTGCGCATACCGTTGATGGTCGGCTGGATGATATCTCGGTCAATTTGCGCTACGAGGTCTGGCGTAGCAATGTTAGTCGGCGCATAGCATCCCATACCGCCTGTGTTTAGGCCTGTGTCTCCCTCTCCTATTCTCTTATGGTCTTGGGCGGGAGGTAGCGACTTTATCGTGTAACCGTCGCTGAAGGTTAGAATGCTTAACTCGTCACCAGTTAAGAATTCTTCAATAACAACTTCATCTCCGGCTGAGCCAAATTCCTTGTTTTGCATGATATCCTTGAGGGCCTGGTGCGCCTCCTGCTTCGATGTGGGTATAATAACACCTTTTCCAGCTGCTAGTCCGCTTGCCTTGATCACGACGTCGTGCTGCACGCGGTCGAGGTACTCTCGAGCTTTTTCGTAGTCGGAGAAGTTCTCGTAAGCAGCTGTAGGTATTCCATGCTTCTTCATGAAGTCTTTGGAGAATGTTTTGCTGCCCTCCATCTGCGCGGCCTTCTTCGAGGGACCGAAGCTCTTAATACCCGCATTCTCGAAAAAGTCAACGGCGCCTGCAACGAGAGGAGCCTCGGGACCCGGAACCACGTAGTTGACTTTGTTGGCTTTTGCTAGCTCAAGCAAAGCTGGGAAATCTTCTGCCGAGACGGAAGTATTGTTGGTAGTTTTGGGACAAGTCGCAGTGCCTCCATTTCCCGGAACAGCTATAATTGACTCTACCAAAGGCGACTGGCTGAGCTTCCACGCAATTGCATGTTCCCTCCCGCCATTGCCAATGAGAAGAACACGAAGTGGGTATTCGATCCCCATGACTAAATCGTACGATATGTCGCGATATGGGATCGAATTGATTAAATCACAAGGACTTATAAAAATTAACCCAACCCTGGGTTCTGAGGGGGAGTAGGGGGAGTAGGGGGAGTGAGGGGAGTGACAGGATGTGTATACATCTTGTAACCCTTTCCAAAATTTTCTATCTACGAAAAAAAATGCCCCTCACTTAAGAAGTTACCCCTCCCCCGCAATCTAGCGGGGCCGCTATTCTGCATCTCGGCCTGTTTAATGCATTTGTATAAGTATAGGTACCCAGATATGTATAATACACTGTTTATTGTACCTAATGCAAGTAATTACCGGGAGAACTGTTACATACATTATGTACATGTAGGTAAGTGGCTTAGAAACGCGACCTTTCTGCACGTTTGAGTTGATTGGTTTCGAGATGGACCTTAGGTTAGGCACATACACATATTTCTATGTGTATGTACCTAGGTACAAAGGATAAAGAGAGCTATGATGAGGTTAGACTAAAAAATAAGATTAGGTAGAATCTACTGTACTCCAGTTACTAAAGTTTATATTGAAGCTTACTACGCATACCATCTATCATAACCTTATCAGAAAAAGCTCGACAATTTCGAAAATCCTGCAGCATTTTCGACTTGCATGCACTTGCATTATTTAAAAGAGCACCTGATACATACATGTGATACGTTACTCAAATGAGGTACTCAGTTGATCAAACACTAGCGTAGATTAGATAAGGAGCGCTTAGCCCAGATGAGACAAGGATCATGCGGCTCGTCTATCTAGAAGGCAAGAGGGGTGAATCCTTAGTTCAAACTATCGAGATAACATAAAGCTCACCCGACCTATTGGTTTAACCTATCCGTCTACTTTAATTCATGTACTTTCCCTCTGTTTATACCTATCGCCCCAATGTTCTGATTGACTAGTTGGGCGTTTACAACATAGTACACTGCAATCATCATCAATCAGCATGCTCTTCATCGGCTTGACAGGTTCGATTGCCACCGGCAAATCAACCGTGTCTTCCATCCTATCATCACCACCTCACTCGCTGCCAATTATCGATGCGGATATCCTGGCGCGCAAAGTCGTAGAGCCTGGAACCAGCGGCTATAGAGCTATTGTGAAGTACTTCGGTCCGGACATACTAGTTCCCGTCTCTGAGACTATGCCTGTCGATGGTCCCGACGGCAAAGGCAGACCACTGAATAGACCGGCGCTAGGTAGGCGCGTCTTCGGCAATACCGAGGAGCGCAAGAAAGACAGAGAGGTCCTCAACAACATCGTGCACCCTGCTGTGAGAAGGGAGGTGTACAGATCAATCTTCCGAAGTTATGTGAAAGGCCATTGGGCCGTCGTCTTAGATGTTCCGCTGCTGTTCGAGAGCGGCTGGGATAGGCTATCCGGCGTGGTGATGGTAGTAGCTGTTCGGGACCCCGAAGTTCAGATGCGGAGGCTTAGGCAGCGCGACCGCCATCTGAGCAAGGAAGACGCTGAAAATCGTGTCCTAAGCCAGACGGACGTGAGACTGAAAGCAAAAAGATGCGAGGCACGAGGAAAGGGAAAGGGGGTGGTGATATGGAACGACGGCTCGAAAGAGGAGCTACAAGCTAACGTAGACGCTGCACTTGCGGAGATCAGAAAAGGAAGCCCACCCTGGTGGAATTGGATATGTCTTCTCGTTCCCCCGGTAGGCGTTGCTGCGGGTGCGTGGGTATATTGGCAGAATATCCGGGCCAACAAGAAGTGGAAAGAGATGGAGTTGGATGAGAAGTCAAAATTATAATTCCAAGGTTATTGACCTGGTAATTTATAAGGTATAGGCAGGTACATAACTTACACCTACCGTCATATGTACCTTATATCTTATCGACAAATCAAATAATGTACATACATGAGCTAAAGTTAGTAACATGTACGGCTAGGCTACCTAAGGTACATACAGTGTTGGTTGTTGCCGTGGATAGGGAGAGTGCGAAGTGGAAAGTGGAAAGTGTGACGCGAGGCGAGGAAACACCTACCATTCACCTCTGAGAAAACAAGGGACTTACCTAAATTATTTCACAATTCACCTTTTTATCAGGTACCTAATGTCAGGTTAGTTTAGTTTAGGGGTAGTCTACATACACAAATATCGCTAACTTACAAAATTCTACTTCGGTTTTCAGGCAATTATTTGTCCCCTAATAAACAAACCTAACCTCATCCTGCAGCCTTGACCATCTTAAACGGCGACAACCTGACCTCCTGACTTAACTTTCGGACTATTTTCCGTTTCTCTCCCAATCCTGCCAACCCTAACTGATACTATTCTTCTTTTTCATACTTTATGACGAAATTGAAATATTTACTGTATGGTTTCATCATATCCGTTATCCTCATTTGATGCCCGATACCACCTTTAACCCACCTCCTTTATTCCCATATTCAGGAGCTTTCGACACAGTTGAGGATTCTATAGGTCTAATCGGGTAATTCAAGTCGGCTCGGTATCATGCCGCCCAATTCATTTTGTGAGTGGGCGGCCGGCCGAAATGCACCGCAGCATTTGACGCATAGAAAACCTCGTCCAGTTTTTGCAGTCCAACTTGAGACCGACGATGAATGCGAATCTGACGTTTTAAAAATCACCTATCCCAGAACGGGGCAAGCAAAACGCCAACATAGAAAGAAAGTTCGATTCACAGACGATGCCCATAGGGTTGGAGTCAGGGAACCATTTATCCAACCTTTACTCGACTCGGACTCAGATGCCAGCAGTACAGCAGTTGAAGTTAACAGCAGCGACGGCGAAGTATCTACAGACGAAGATTTAGTCCTAGACTGTCCTTGTGCAAACTGTGTTGAAACACGGCGAAGGCTGAAGAAGACAGATCAGACTAGAGGGAGAAGTAGGAGACAGCATGTCGACCCGTTCGTGATTGGAAGCAAGAGCATTGCAGCTGCTGTACACGCCAGGCACAAAGCAAAGAAAGCTAAGGAAAGAGAAGCATGGAGGCCCAGAGGAAGAAGTAGCAGACGGAGAACCAAGCAAAAGGCTAAGAAAGTCTATAACCAGTCGAGCGGTCAGATGGAGACGAATGAATATGACACCGGAAGCGAGAGTGATACCGACGACGGAAGTGGAGAGGACACCGAAAGTGATAGCGTGGCCGAAATTGAGTTCTGGTCCGAGAGAGATATCCACAAGAAAAGGGGCAAAAATAAAGGCAGGGGTCAGGAGCCCGGGCGAAATGGGCATCGCAGGCGGGACAGTTACAGCAAGAAATCAAAGCATGACGGGGAGAGGACGAAGAAACATGGGCACGGCGGCAGGAACAGAAGCAAGGAGAGAAACCTGGACAGAGGTGGCCGGCAGCATGGCTATAATCGTGATACTTGGGAGAAAGAAGGAGCATACCAGCCATATATTTCACCTGAGTATAATATTCCCCAACAGGTCAACGAAACCAACAATCAACGAACGCAGGAAGTCGAAACTGGTGTTCAGACCAATTTGGGCGGAGCGAATCAATGCCCACCCCGGAATCTTCAATATGCACCACAACAAGCGAATTTTCTCATGCCACCTCATCCCCGAGTGTTGCAGGTTGAGCACGCTGTCGAATTACCTAACGATCCTCGGCCCAATGCTTTCTTTGATGGGGCGCATGGAATCATGCGCGTATACCATGGACCGCATTACGGCAACGCATACGGCCAACTTTATCCTAATGCTCCTTATGTGAATCAGAATCCGACCGTTAATGTGTCATACCCAATACATAATCCATGGCAAGCTGCTGGATTACAGTCTCCACCACCACTTCCACCACAGCAACAACCCCTTCCTCCGCATGGTCATTTCCAACAACCTCCAGCCGCAAATCGGAGGGCACAAGGGGAAAATCCCTGGTTCCAAGGGTATGGTAGTGTAACAGTTGGCAAGCCTCTTGAAGAGACCCAGGAAGCCAATTTTTCACCGGGCAACAATCACAGGAACAACGGAGCTTGGTCTGAGCAAAATAGCACACCTACTAGGCCTGCGAAATCGGCCGAAATAAACTCAAGAAGTGATCGCGTCGGAAAATCGAATGTTATCCCAAGTATCGAGGTTATTGACTCCGAGAAACCTCGGGGTGGCAGAGGGACGAGGAACAAGCCTTGGGGTACTCAGGGTGCCCATGGCTCGCAGAAGGCCTCCGAATCTAAGGAAGAGAGGAATAATGACAGCAAGGATACTGACAAGGTTGGGAATTCTGGGCAAAACGAGTCGTTCGATGATGTGATTGCTAGGGCAGAGGCATTATATAAGACCAACTCGGAACGCTTCAGTCCTATACCACCAAACGATAATAACGAGACCGGCAATGGAACTTTTGGTGATAATAACGATGGGGGTTGGGGAGGTACTACCGGCTGGGGTGACGGCAATGATGCAACCGCGGGTGATAACTCGTGGGGCGAGAAGGATGCGCAAGAAACCGCAACATGCGATGCAGACGCCTCTAAACCGACGGAAGGCAATAGCAATGACAATTCTTCAGGGCCAGCTGGAGGCAATGCCAGTGTTGATAATGTGGTACACGGTGAACAGACTAGCAGCAACAACAACACTAACGGCAACAGCAACGGCAGTAAGAATGGCGGTGACAACGGTAGCGGCGGCAATAATGATGTCAACAATGGTGGAAACAAGGGCGGCAAAAGATCTAAAGCTGACCCGAAGCGCGGTACTCCGACTAGGGGACCGCCAGGATGTTGGGTCAGTAATCCACCATCAGAGAACGAGGATGCGAAACCTCCCTCCGGTCAAGATAACGTGGGTCCCCATACTGGCGGGAACAGCAAGAAAGATAAGGGCAAGGGAAAGCAAAAAGGCAAAGGCAAACCTGAGAATAACCAGGCCTCCGGAAGTGGCAGCGGTAATGGTAACGGCAACGACAGCTGGGGTGGTAACGCGAACTGGGGAGATCCGGGCGTGGCCCAGAGCTCCGGCGGCGCGTTTGATAACGACGACGACGAGAACAAGGACGGCAAGGAGCAGCAGGGCGTCGAATGGTAGAGCTTATACGATTACGCCCGCTCTTCTTTCAAACTGTGGAAGTAGTCATTCCATAGTCGTCCCTTCATTCATTCATTCCCTTTTCTTTCTACATACATAGTACACTGAATCGGTCTGGTCTTCTGGGGGAAAAGTTATGGTCTAAGGGCTATCCTGGTTTGGAATTGGAGCTGCGATGAATTGCTTGTACTTTACTCTTGAGTTTTCCTTGCTGTTACTACCTTTACTATCTACCTACATATCCGGGCATGCACACCGGCTAAGGCAGGAAAGGGGGTTCCGGGAGGTAGGCGGTCATGCGGAATTAGGGGCTAGGGGTTAGGGGCTAGGAATCAGGAGTCAGGAGTCACCGTTACCTAAAGATTGGGGAAGATCGTGGGCGAGAAGTAGAGTATGCAATATACTACGTTTAAGCCCACCTGCATATGAACGAATATACGTTAAGGTAGCCATGCTAGAAGGATAAGTCAACTCTCTGTATAAAGGTATCCAGATAGGCTTGTCGAGAACTCCTTGTCTCTGCTTATAACTAGGTACCTAGAAAAGGGGTTGATACCAGGTAAGTAGGTAAGTTCTCTCATACGCCAAATAGTAAGAAAAGCGATAGAGGATTTATAGGAACCTTCGTTCATGATACATACCTCATACACAAGTACCTACCTACCTACCTAGGTACCTACCTGAACTTTAGGACCCCTCCCCCCCCCCCAAAAAAAAAGGTTGTAAAAAAAGGAAGACTATTTTGTAGATCATTACCACTCAAGAGTGAGTAATGGTAGTAGTAAACTAGCTCATACATACTTACATAATAGCGTAGCTAGTACCACTGAAGAAGCCATTACGAACCGGCGTTTCCAAGAAGCAGGCTTAGCCACTATAAAATTCTTTTTTTTTTTTTTTTTTTTTTTTTTTGGCATATCATAGCTCACATGGCCATTGCCAATACCTATACCTATACGTACCTCCTTAACTTAACCACCGACCTGCCCTAACACATGTGGTGCTTGGTATAGGTAGGTACCAATGAAGTTCCCGCTTCACGTTACACCTAGCCCTAATCGAATTCCACATATCCATTACGAATTCACAAGTGATTTCCTACAGTATAAAAAAAATATTTCAATTTCAATCTTGGGAGTGGAATAGTAGTTGTTATTAATTCAGTTCGCTAGACCAAAACTAACAACTCATCTTTGCCACCAAAAAAAAAAAGAGGCAAGGCAAAGTTAAAAATGTAACAACACCATCTGTTTTGCCAGTCGGGGACTGTTGCTGTGTAAATTTTTCTCTACGCAACGCAAAGAAGCCGAGAAAGAAGAATTAGTACGGAGTGTAAAACTATACTCCTTTTTTGTTTGGGTTTTCGAAGCCGGAAATGACTGAAGAGAGTTGGACTAGAATCTCAGAAGCATACGCCGCCAAAAAACAACAAAGCATAGAAATCAAATCGACAATCTGCTAGTGATATCCACGGGACCACGGTCAGAATAATTAATTCGGGCCCATTGCTTACTCGTCATCAGAGTCTTCCTCCGCCTCGTCGAGCCACTTGATAAAGGGCTCGGCGGCACGGCGGATCTTCTTGGACGTAGCGAGATCTACGTATTTCTTGCTTGCCTTGGAACCCCACTTCTTGATTACCTCCTCGTTGACGAGGTCCTTGTCGTAGAGCTGGTGAAGGATCTTGACGATCTTGTCGCTGGTCAATAGCTCCGGGTGTTCCTTGCCCTGAGAGGCAAGGAGGCGCTCGAGACCGCCCAGTAAGGCCTTCTCATGGCGTTCTGAAGAGACGATCTAAGAGTAGTTAGTATATAGATTCGCGTGTCTGGTGTAGAATTCGTGCACAACATACCTGCTTAAACATAGCAGCGCGCTTGGGAATCTGAGTAAGGATGTTCTCGTCAAATAGAGTCTGGACCAGGACCAAGACGGTCTTGTACTTGGTCTCAATTCCAAGCTCTTTAGCTTTAATATAAATCTGAATGTCATCAACCTTGTTAATACTACCAGCCTTGGCAGCTTCCTCCTGGATCCAGTCACCCAGGGTGTCGTAGACGGTGTGGCCACCGCCCTCTCCCTCATCTTCGTCCTCATCACCACCGCCGAGGACAAGTTTCTGGCGGAACTCGCTAGGGAGTTGGCTCTGACGGGCCTTTACGGCCTTCTCGGACATATCGACGGCCCAGTCGTCATCTCTGACAACAGCAGGGGCGTCAATAACTTGTGCGTCAGCATTAATCTTGCGAGTAAACTCATCGTCGCTACCGGCATCGTCCTCGTCTTCATTCTTGTCACCGCTCCCGTTGGAACCGTTCTCGGAATTCTCACCGCCGCTTCCCACGCCGTTCTCTTTGCCGCCGTTCTGCAGAGCTTGCTGCTTGGCCTTGCGTGCGGCTTTGCGTTCGGCCTTGTCTTTCTTGCCGCTCTTCCTTGGCTGGTTCTTCAGAATGAACCCACTAAGTTTCAGACGAAGATCCACGTCAGTGCGCTGGCCGCAGGCTTTGCAGTCAAGTACGATGCGACCATCCTTGATGACAACGTCTGTCTCAGGATTCTTGCACTTCTTGCAAAGGACGAACTTGTTGATGAAGCCGTCAAGGTGGTCCTGCAGCTTAGAGGCTTCGTGGGCACCGTTGATGATCCATCGGTCATCAGGAGGGTCAATATTGGTCTGAGCACCAAGCTCGAAACCGAAGTATTTAATGACATATGACCCTGGGCGGGCAAGAGACTGAGCAACGCTGCTCAGATTGACGACGACAGTTTTGATACCGTTACCTTTGCCTTCGATCTTGGTTTGAATCCTTTCCATCTTGTAGCGATAGAAGGCATCGGTGACATCACGACGAACGTTGACGAGCGCCATTTTTGCGGTATTGTGTTAGATAAGCTGTCGTAATTTAGAGAGACGGTAATAAAAAGTATTTCTTTTTTTTATCGGTGGGGAGGATCGAATTCCTTGAATATAGGGACGAGTGGACTAGATAGTCATTCGTAGTTGACGATGACGAGTGAAGCAGGAAGAGGTTGAGCGAGCCAGGATTTCAGTAGTGAGGACTGTTCCTAGTGGACATAGGGAAGACTGGATTATAGTTGCCAGCGTTGGAAGGCATTAACTCGGGCGATTCGTAGTCGATTCGGTTTCAACCAACGGAACTGATATTGGGGCTACAAGGTTTTCGCGGTATGCGAAACGACTGCAGCGTGAGGGGAGGAAAGTGTCTAAACACAGCGAGCTTGTCGTGCTGATACATAAACAACAGTGTATCCTGTAACCCTTTTATGTGTAGGGTGTATTGGGTCGAGGGATCAAGATAACAAGCAGGAAGCAGACCTTGGATCCCGTAAAGTTGTTCACAAGAGTCTCCTTTTTTTTTTTCAATCTATGCGCCTGGAGCGTAAATGTGCGTAGAGCGTAGGTGACTTTTTAGGAATAGTGTGGGTGTGTAGTAGTAGTAGTTTTGATTGTTGAAGATTGGCGTATTATGCCCAGAATGTAGAACAGGAAATGGCAGCGATTGCCGTAGATTTAAAAATCCTGTTGCAAAAGTAATGAGCAGAGCTGGAACACAGCCGTTGTCCGGTACGAGTTGCAGTGCTGTGGTGCTTAATTGCTGTGATGGCGGTGGTTGTTGGAAGGATGAAAAAGAAAAAGAGGGAAGTTGTTGGGAATTATGAAAGAAATGGAAGTGGGAGACCATATAAAAATAAAAAGTAGGAGGGCTGTCAAAGAAATGGCCCTGGAGGAAATCGCGGGAGTGGTGGATGAATACCTAATTAAAAAAAAAAAAACTAAAAAAAACTGTGCAAACGCACTGCCCGCAATGCCCGCTGTGTCCGCTAAACTTTGTACCATTTTCTACCACTCTACCACTTTGCAGGCAAGACAGGAACTCATCCCACTCAAACCGCAAACTCTAGCACGAAAAAAGCCCTTCCGTAAGTGGGGCTTAGGGCGCCTAGAATTGCATTTTTTTGCTTATTAGCGTTGCCTATGTCGGTACCTAGCGCCTGGGTCCGTGCGTTTAGTGGGCTCATCTCAGCATTACTCATGGGGAGCCTCTGTATCAAAGTAACCTAAAGAGGCACGAATTGCATGCAGTGGCGATTAGAAGACCTAAGAAAAACACCCACAGGCGCTACGAAAAAAGGTCAGAGCCGAGGGTAAGAAGAAAAAAAATAAGATAATGAAAATAAAATAAAATAAGACAATAGGCATCTCGGAGTTAACCCACTAAAAACGTGCTGCAATGCTAGTGTAGCATAATCGCTTCATTGGCTAAGCCCAAGAGCAAGGCGAACACTTTTTTGGTAGTTGAGGCTTCAGCCGGTATAAAATGCCCAGGATACATGTAGGCTGTTACATATTGTACAATACCCACATGGACCTAGGTAGATATATTTGTACATGCATGTGCATATTTCTGATCAGCTACATAATAAGTGCTCTGTCCAGTTATGTATGAATCTATCAAAGTTGCCTGCCTAAGGTTAAAAGCATAGTCAGAAACAGAAACACATGGACTCCTGGGAACCCGAGCAGATTTATAGGTAAGGAATAATCGTTGCGCACATAATAAATGTAATAGATGTAACATGTGTTACTCGACTAACCATTCCCTGGCGCCTATCGGACCCTACATAATGTAGTAACACCTGTAACCATCGTCATCACCACAAGGCGTTAGATGTTTAGTTGGGGTAGTTACCTATGCACTTTTTATATTAAGTAACTAACTACCTAAACTAACTATTGTATTTAGCATGTTTGGGGAGAGAGCCCAGAAGAAAAGCTTCCCACTACCTAAGGTAATGTACCTAGGTAGACATTGTCGACTTTTAAAGGATGGACGTCACTATGACTTCGGAATAGGATCATTCCGTAGCATACATTGTCTAATAGGTACTATCTTATTTCTCAAGTTTGAGTGGTTGCAGCGCCGGATACATACAAAAGAAACTCCTTTTGCCGGACTTTATCTAATATCCGGAGCTGACGTTATATACATAGTACCTACCTCATACTCAGACTCGCGATGCACTGCACCTTACCGAGGCACCTATCTACCTACTCAGGCCGGGCAGTGTATTTCCCCGCGCAATTTATAGCGCGAAGCAACCTTTTGCGCCTTACATGCCGTCTGCAGCTGTCTTGCATTATATTTGTACATCTGGCACCAATCACTCATACCGTGGTCTGCTAACTGCTCTTGATTAGCTTGTCCTGCCTGGGTCCCCCTTGGTTGACCAGGATCATAGATCCCAGATTTCCATCCGCACGTCTTCTTGGCGACCTGGAGGGATGCATCTACAGTGTTTGAGATGGCCTAATAATATTATACTCAAGCTGAGCAACAAGAAACTTGTGGGATGTACAAGTATTAAAAGTAGTCATCCGTCATGACCCTCATATCCATAGGCCGGACGACGTCTTTTCTGACACCCTGACCCCCTGCTCCTGCTCCCGCTTTCCCTGCGTCCTACATTATCTTCAAGGTCTCAAGAGACCGACTTCTTCCGTCTTGCAAGAACCCGTGGCAACCCGCATATGCATAATGCAACATGTAGATGCACGGTACATCTTGCCAAGACGTCAGCGTTCGAATGCCTGCAATAAATAAATATAATTCACAATTGGCCCAAGGCTTGTTATTCTTGGGGGAAAACCCTCTAGTCTGGCATCCATACCAGGGGTGAAGTAAACCAAGTTTTCCACCAACGCCTGTGCCTTAAGATTCATCCCAACCAGTTGCCAACCAAAATCCCTGTGCCCGACGTCCAGCACTACTTGACATTGCAAATAAGGCGAACGAACTATGAAGTGTTGACCTGCGTGTTGGCGATAGCCAATCCTGCGCGGAACACCAAGATCCTCGTACACGATCGCGAATATCCGCAATCGGAGAAACCATTAGTGCCGCGATAGAATAGAAGTAGTCGGGGGGTATAGAAGAGATAACGCCAAGTAATAAAGACTATCGAAAGTCTATCCACGGCCGAACCAGCATCATGAAGAAGATTCTTCCTTAGACTGGGGAGGCTGAAGTCCTGCGTTCTGTGCAACCTGCTTCCATATGGCCAGTTCCCGGTAAGCTCTTTCACACTCTTGCTTGAGCTTGTCGTTGGAAGCACTGAGCTCCTGAATTGCCTGTTCGGTTAATAGCTTCTCTAAAGTCCACTTCTCTAAGTTCTGTGCCTCGTTCTCCTTAAGCTGAGTGATGAACATGACTGCCCGTTGCAAAATCGAACCCTTATTCTTCTCGCATCCGGGTACAATCTTGGCAAGCTCATTGATACCCTCGTTAATGGTCTCGCGACGACGACGCTCCACTGAAGCAATATCAGCATGCTTCCTCTAGTATCGTGTTGGGGATATGACTCACCCTCTTTATGATTGTCCTTTCGCAGCTTGTGCCATTCTTCCGAACCCACAGCCGGCTTGGAAGTGGATGTGGAGCTGGTTGTATAAGAAGGCTGCGCGGATCTGACGCCATTCTGCGACGGTGGGAGTCCATTAGAAGACGTGTCGGGAAGGCTGTCTGCATGAAGCATATCGTTATGGCCGAATGACGAATCTTGGTGGTGTTCTGCTTCTGTCGAAGTCTGGGCGGCAAATGTCTCTTCCGTAGATTGAGGGACGTGGATAGTAGGGTATAAGGTTCCTAATGCGGCAGCAGCTGTGCTGGAGGCGTTGGCATGGTCCGAAGTGTCATGGTGATCCGCTGTGGCCTGCTGTAGAGCCGAGAAGTCGGCGTTAGTTGCTGCCTGTGCGGCTGCTTGCGCGGCTTCGACAGCGCTCTCGACATATGCTGCCTCCAGGGTGCTTGAAATGTTAGCGGGCACACGTTTAGCGCGTCGCAAATCGGGCGAAGAGTCCGGTGCGCCACGCTTTCTCTTCTGGCTGGGACTAGACGGGGACGACGCGTTGAAGTCGTTCTGATCGGCGACAGCCGCGTCTGCCATGGCAGCTAAATGCTCTCGATTGATATGAGTTAGAGGCTCGAGGAGTGCCTCAGTATGGGTGTAACCGTTTGACTCCATAGTCGCTTAGCTGAAGGAATTGTTGTAGTCGATTGACGACACCTACAGTAGGCCCTAGGCACCTATGCGATTCGTACACGTAAAGGTGCGTGATGAATTTCAGTGTTATCACGAGAGGTCTGCCGATGTCAGTATATGTGTGTGGTACTATAACCATGAAACATGAATAAGTAAGATTGCATTGCCGCCGTCACCATCACTCGTGGAATTATAGAAGAGTTAAATGAGCCCTGTCACGTTTTCTTTTCGGTGAAATTGCCCGATAGAAGAGGTAGCGACGGGGGGGTACTCGAGGTATTGATCGAATACACGATAACCAATGATTCAATATGAAAAATATGTCGTAAAAAAAATCTACGAGAAGATCGACTTGACGTAGATTATAAGGAGAGGATTAGATGAACACGAACATCAGCGATTCTGAAACTCGGGAGGCTTCTCCTCAGAAACCAGCTTGATTGTGGGATGAACGTAGTCGCCCTGAATTCTGCGACGGAAATAGACCTCACGTCATTCCTAGACGGGATCTGCATAGATTTATAGATATATAGAATATATAGAGAGAGATACTGTTCACTGTTCCTTGCATTCGACAAGATGGATAGAGAACAGGTCGCGACGAGATGATAGACGCGAAAATTTTCGCATTAAATGGTGGTGACGAGGCTATTTGTTGCGCGCGGGCAGAGAAAATATGCCGTCGCGTTCGGAGGGTGGGAATCGTAAGACGGGGAGGGAAACGCTTGCGATGGAAATGAAAATGAATACTTACTAAATCGCTAGATCATGTGAGCTAGATCTCGTGAGTTTTTATGCTGGGAGCTGGCGCAAGTGCTTGGACTTCACGTGGTTTCGAGGTTTCGAGAGGAAATAGCCTCGAATGAAAATGTGGAAATTATGGGCAATGAACTAAGAACTGCGAATCAAGACGTTCGGTGGAACAACCGTTTAAACGAGGCAAATAAAAATAAAAAGAATAAAACCGGAAGAATTTCGAGCTAAGGTCCTGGGGGAAGTTCGATGTGGTCAAGTAGACTTCTTTAATCGAAGTCGAGGAAAGAACAGTACCTTTAGGTAGGAGAATTGGGGTTGCCTTCTTTGGGGGACCATACCTTGGGACCATATGACAATCCCCCCCAAAATTACGCACGGTCCACCACCACCAGTAGCTTCCTTGGCCCATGGCCCTTTTTTTTTTTTTTTTTTTTTTTTTTCCCTTCTCGACCCGTCGACGCACTAAAAGAAGACCTAAAAGTTCCCTAATCGTGAACCAATTATCGGTATGGTTGGTACTTTAGGTACACTATTTGTATTTTATCTATTCACTTCGCCTCTCGTATTTTATCTTCCGGAGTTCGATTATTAGTTCTTTTTTAGCAATTGCATCTACGCCAATACCTCTGTAAGGTAACTTATGGTTTAGTAGAGGACAAATATATATTGAATCGAGATCAACTAGTTAATTATTCGCATAACTCAATTCAACTTAATTCAGCTCTGTATAATTGAAACTTCCCCAAAGGTGGACATCACCAAGCACTTTACTTGCCTACCTAATTGCCAACTTATAATACCTACATGTAGGTATCCTCGATAGTAAAAGTTGGAGGTACCAAGCCCCTTAAACCATTTAACAGCAACTTCTTGGGTTGTCTCAGAGAAATATTTGTTTCATCAGGTTTGATCCAGCAGCAGAATATGCAAACTGCGCACACTGCAGGTTGGGATGGGGATGGATGGATTCCTGCTTTGCTTCGTATGATGGCGTGGGGCAGAACCTGATCTCGGTGGCTCGGCAAATGGATTTCGTTCTGCATATCGTCCTATCTCTTTTTGAGTACCTGACAGGCCTAGACTCTATGTAGACTTACCTATACCTGAGAAAGAGAAAAAAGAGATGGGTATGCCACAAAAAAAAGTCTCAGACCAACAAGTCAAGTGACCTCCCCGAGCTTAACCTACCTTCTTTTTCTCTATTAGATGCAGTTCAACCAACCCCTTTGATAACAAATTTGGGGTTAGCGTCCCGAGTCCCGTGAGTCCCCGGCCGACTTGCTACTTGTTCCTGTGACCAACAGCGGATGTGTGTGACTGCATGTAAGTCGCACTAGGCAATTTGTGATTAACCAAGAGACCACTCGGGAGTATCCGCAATCCACTGAAGCACCGGATAGAAAGACGAGCGTCACTACTATGTTGTAGTATTAATATAATAGCATAAACAGGAACAGGGGATAACTTTACGCGCCTACATGGTACTATGTATGTTGATGATGTGTAGCATCCAATTATCACCAGGACGTACGTATTTATAGAATGGATTATGTACTTACCTACATAAGGTAGTTTAGGTACGTATAAAGTAAGCGGGCTAAAGTAGAGAGAATAGTGTGTCTTCTCATTGCCGTACGATGAACCACCCGCTGTGACGATAACTGAAGTAACGGTAGATCCAATGACAAGCAACCCATTTCCCTACACGCGAATCTTGACAAGTCCATTGTACCAAATTACAAAGATGCACGAATATGTCGAAGTAGCGGGAGTGGGTACCTTAGGTACTCATTACCTCTGACGGAAGACAAAGTGTATATACTACACGCATGCAGTCCACCCACGTCTTAGGTACCTAAGGTAGTGAATAATATGACTTGTAAAAACATCATCATTTCAATACCAACCAAGGACGACGAAATGAATTATCACTTTTTCCGGGATGTCGAATAACGTTGGTAAGAAAGAAACTCGTGAGAAAGATATGACTATGTAAAGTAATTATTAGCCTTGCGTCAATCAGGCCTTGGCAGATATTTGTGTAATGTCCAAACCGAAGCTATACGAAAAAGGTAGCTACATAAGTAGGTATAGTGTATATAACTATAAACATCCATGCATAAGGTATGCATGGGTACCTAATGTAAGTATCGTATTACAAACCAAAACTATACCGTCGAGGGATAAAAGTTTAACATACTCGACTAGAATGGATATTACCTAGGTACATGTAGGTAGACTCGAAGATATACGGCAACTGGGCGGGATTAGTTATTGAGGTTTCCTCTACCCCCCCCCTCTCCTTCCCTTCCTCAACTCTGGGGAAGCCGGCCCGTTGTGGAGTCGGACCAGCCACCCCCACCTGCCCACCGCGGTTCTAACGATTGGGGGGACCCGTTATGGGGAGTTTAAGTGCTCGAACCCTCTAAAACCGGTCAATTGTCATCTGACTAACCTCAGAAAAGTACAACTTATCCGATACCACACCCCTTACATAGAACATCCACCCAAAAAAAAAATAAAGGCCGTCATCTAGAAAAGATGGGCGACATTGCAGCGGAAAAACTAGATCACGAGAGTCATCTCCTCCTCGTGAGTAATAACGTTCCCTCCCTTCTTGTTTATTTTTTACAATTGTTAGGGAAAAAAACAAAGGATGTGATGTGATATGATGTAGCTTCACCGTACGTTGTCGGGCGTTCGTTGGGTTACATCATACCTAGCTGCTTGTTGTTTTCCTTTTCCTTTACGCCCTGAATTGGTTTTCGTTTCCAGCCTTACACAGCCCGAGGAAGCCGGGTAAAGTGAACAAAAAAAAAAAAAAAAGAAAAAAAAAGAGGCAAAAATGCTAACTCCAAGGGGCCTCCCTCGCCCTCCTTTCGTTTAGGACCAACCTCTCCTCCGGCTGCCTATCGAGCTGCTGCGGAAGAACTTCCGGTCGGCGCACTTCGAGGTCGAGAAGGATGGGACGTACGTGAAGAACACGCTGAAGGAGACGGCGACGGCGTGCGTGAACGGCGGAGCCTCGCAGGCGGACGTGCTCCGGAACCTGGACGGGATGATCGCGCGGATGCGCGGCGTCAAGCGCAAGCTGACCGCCTTCGCGGACGAGGAGCAGCGGCTCCACCGCCACGAGGAGGCCCGCCTCCGCCACCTCAACGAGCTCTACGCCATGCACAGCGTCGACGACGTCAAGTACGAGGCCTGGAGCCGCACCCGCCTCGACCGCCTCCTCGTCGACTACCTCCTGCGCCACGGCTACAACCAGAGCGCCCGCGCCCTCGCCCAGGAGAAGGGCATCGAGCCCCTCGTTGACCTCGACACCTTCGAGCAGATGAGCAGGATCCGCAAGTGCATCCTCAACCGCAGCGTCACGGAGGCGCTGGCGTGGTGTGCGGCGGGCGATACGAAGAAGGAGCTTCGAAAGATGGACGTGAGTGTGTTGCTGTTGTTATTGTTATTATTGCGTCCTACCCTACTCTCATTTTCTTGATGAAAATACGTCCACTATCTATCAATATGCAGCGCTTTGCTAATTTAGCTTTTTATCACCGCCGCGCAGAGTAACCTGGAATTCATGCTCCGCTTCCAGCAGTACATCGAGTTGGTCAGGGACCACTCGACGAAGCCGACGGACATCCTCTCCTACGCGCGCAAGTACCTGCTGCCCTACCAGCACGCGTACAAGCGGGAGGTGATGCAGGCGTGCGGGATGCTCGCCGTGCGGCCCACGGCCGGTTCCAACGTCTACGCGGAGCTGTACTCGCACGACCGCTGGGAGATGCTCGCGGACCTGTTCACGTCGACGCACAACGCGCTGCTCTCTCTCCCGCCCGTACCCCTGCTCCACGTCGCCCTGAGCTCGGGTCTCTCCGCCCTCAAGACCCCCGCCTGCCACTCCTCCCACCCGTCCTCCGCCGCCGGCCCCCCCTCCCACTCGACCTCCCTGTCCCTCGCGTCCAGCGTCTGCCCCATCTGCAGCACCGAGCTCAACGAGCTCGCCCGCGGCGTGCCCTACGCCTTCCACGGCAAGAGCCACGTCGAGCCCGACCTCCTTCTGCTGCCCAACGGGCGCGCGTACGGGAAGGCCCGCCTCGACGAGTACGCGCGTAAGGCGGGCTTGCTCGAGGGCCAGGTCAAGGATCTGCGCACCGGGGAGGTGTTCAGCGTCGATCGCCTGAAGAAGGTGTATATTACCTGATTGTTTGTTTGTTTGTTTGTTTATTTGGAAGGGGAGGGAGGGAGAGGCAGAAGAAGCGAAGCGAAGCGAAAAAGAGAGAAAGAAAGAAAAAAAGAAAAAAAAAAGAGAGAAGAATACTGTCCAAGTTGGGAGGGAAAGTAGTAGTAGTAGTACCTAAGTCCAAGGTATGATGGACGGGCTACGACAACGACGAACGTTTTTGGGAAGAATGAGAGATATAGGTAATGGGTTATAATAATGGCTAATGATGCGGCGGTCCCCGTATATTTCTTACTTTTCCTACCTTAACTTTTCCTCGATAGTACTATTTTTTTTTTTTGGTTTTTGGTTTTTGGTCGTTTTCGAAGCGCTTGAGAGAAGACGGAAGACAGAAGAGAGGTGCTTCGGGTTAGGTACTTGTTATCATTATTGGCATCGTCATGTTTTTGGGAGAGGGTTATAGCGTGTAATGCATAGTTAGGCACATGGGAATTTTATGATGACCTTTTTTTTGGTTTTATTTTTTTTTTTGGTATAAGGAGTGTTGAGTCTGTTGATATCCTGCCGTATGTATATGTATTTTATATTATTGCCCATGATTAATTACATTTCGGCGTCTCGTTATGTACACCACATATTAAGTCTATTTCTATTGCTGTGAGTTATAATATGCCTATCAGCTCTTCTAAATGTAAATGACTATCTGCGGTTACCAGTCTGCCTTCCTGTATTTGCTTTGCGATATAAGAAGTTGTTCGCCGGTATGACTATAAATCCAAGATCGCCGGTTCGAAGGAGATACCGAAAACATCACTGTCTCTGTATTCGGCTCTTCACATATCCAAAAGATACATTACTATGCGGGTTTAATCGTCACTCATATCACTCACGACAAGACATACGACATCAAAAATCGATAGCACAATCTCAGCGGAATCAACTAACGCGTGATTCTCACCGAGTTATATGTATTGGCAATCAATCCGTATCCGACCAGCCAAGCCAACCTCCGGAGATTTGCCCCTTTGACCCCCCCCTCCGACCACTAGTAGTACATGCGTATGCAGAGATCACACGCCTTGTGAGAAAGATAAAATAAAATAAAATAAAGAAACCATTTACAAACTCCTTGTTCCAGATATTTGCCTGTGGGAAAGCCAGCCTTACCAAACGGAGAGAAGGTGGATATTCACCAGTCCCGCATTTGGTCACTAGAAGGTACAAAGAACCGCCTGAGATATCATGATCGCAGGACGTGAAAACTAGAACGCAAACGCAAATAAAAGAACCGCATATTACCATGATCGTCGTGAAGAAAGTAATGCCCACTGTCCACTATGAATTGGAAATCGAAAATTTGTTGCCATGTCCCTGTGAAACAATGATGTCGTGGTCTTGCTGGAAACACGGACGCTACTTGGACCCAAAATGACTAGCTCAACCATAAAGTTTGTCTTTATATGATGTGAGGACCTGTGCATGTGCCCTCGACACTTAAATAGTAAGTTGGCCGGTAGCTTTCTCCAATGCACCTATGTCTTTTAGTGTCGGTGAAGGTTCAGGAGAAAGGTCACGCTGTGCTGGTGGTGTCTTTGGTGCTTCGGGAATCGTAACTGTCTGAGTCTCAGGGGAAGATCCTTTAGGAATGGCTGGTGTCGGTTGGGGATTTGATGGCCTCTGCGGAATCAAACGGGCTGCGCGTGCCGCACGAGACTTTGAAATGCCTCGGGCAGGTTTAACTCTGGCAGAACGCCTAGAGCGGCGTTGAGAACGATCTCCGTGTTTATTAACATGAGCCGACAAAGGTTGTGGTAAAGTTTGTGGTAGCTGTCTAGCAAAAGGTACCCGGAATGGAACATGTGGTCCATGCACCACCGGTCCAACTGGTACCGTTGGCCCAATAGGTAGATTCGGTCTCGTTGTCGATCCTAATTGAGTTGCCGACAGCTGTTGAATTGCCGATTGCGATGCGGCCGTCGGAAGTAGTCCTATTGGCGATCTTGCCCCAGGTGCAGGTGGCAGACCAGGTACCGGGAAGTTCCAATGATGAATGAATGGTGGCAAGAATGGCGGGCATAAGAAAGGTGGTAAGTAAATGTTAGGCGGAAGACCAAAGGATGCTGGTAAGGCGTAATCTATATCTATAGGCGTACCAAAGCAATTTCCGAAATTCGGATTCTATCTAGGATTCCCCGGAAAGTTGAAGGCTCCAAAAACACCTCCTCCGCCACCTGGGGTCATAGGTCCCATCCCTATTCCATTTGTGTTGTGCGCCTGCGCAGCCGGGGTGCTAGCGAGTCCAGCGCTCACCGTGCTAGGTGTGGTAGGACCACCATTAACATTCCCATTGCCGTTACCGTTGCCAGGCGAGGTATTACCTGCGTTGTTAGTCTGGTTCTGTGTTGAGATGGGCATCTCCATTCCCGAGAAACCAAGACCCCAGACTTTGCCGATGTGGTCGTCCGAGATCTCACCGTTGTAGATCCGCTCGCGTAGCTGGAAGAAGACTCGTCCCGTCAGGAGACTGTCCGAACCAGCTTGGTGAGCGGCGCCGACTCTCTTAATCTTCAGCGCATCTGCGATGCTCTCTAAGCCTGACTTCTGCTCAAACTTCTGCATGATCTCGGCAGTAGCGGGATCCGAAGGAGTGAGATGACCGGTACTATGGAGCTTCACAGCGTACTTCATGAGGTGCTTAACATCATACGTTGTTGGAAACCACTTTTTCATAATCTTGTCAAACTCGCTTTCGTCGTTGGCTAACTTTTCGTTGGAGAGAAGCTTCGTAAGGTAGCCGAAGTCATAACCACCGTGGAACGAGATCCACTTGACGTTGTCGAAGCAAACGAAGCCAGAGGGTATGAAGAGCGCGGCAAACTTCTGCGGATCGATTCCGTCACGTTCCAGTTGGTTGAAGTCAATACCGGCTTGCTGCAGAGATTCGATCGAGGTCTGGTTGTACATGTCCTCCTTGAGAGAGAAGTTGAAGTTGAACTGCCAGGCGAGAGGCATTTGCGCCTGGCTTCCTCGACCTCGGCCATTGGGGCCAACCTCGTTCGACGCGTTAGCCCGGTCGGCGGGCGTCTCGCCCTTCTCGTTGAATAAGCTGAGTCCTATCTGGATCACCTTAAGCAAGTCGACATTGACACGTAGACACTGGTAGTGATAATCGCTCTTTCCTCGGAAGTTGCCCATGGGGCGGCCCACGATACCGGGGAATTCTGTGTCCTATTTTCGAGAGGTCAGTAGGCGAGATTATTTTATTATAAACACTCCAAACAAGCCAAGTAACCAACCATTGCTACGTAAGGGTAGTCGTCGACGAGGTCCATCAAAATAGCCATCTCTTCGTTGAAGTTGTGTTTCCAGACCTCGCGTACACGGGGCCTACCTGCGCCACCCGACCGTGCCTGTCGATCACCTCCCATAGCGTGGGCTTGGTGAGCGTGCTGTTGTTGCTGCTGCTGCTGTAGTTGCGCAGCGTGTTGGAAGCCCGATCGGGCAGCGTGGCTGGCAAAGCCCGTCTGATCTGCGACGCCAAAGCCAGCAGCAGCGTTGATACCACCGCCGAGTCCTAATCCGCTAGCTGCGAAAGGGCTCATCTGTGTGTTACCTAAGTAGGCAGAGTTTCCCAAGGCGGGGGGTTGGTGA
Source organism: Daldinia bambusicola (assembly GCA_022478815.1). Lineage (NCBI taxonomy): Eukaryota > Fungi > Ascomycota > Sordariomycetes > Xylariales > Hypoxylaceae > Daldinia > Daldinia bambusicola. The sequence goes on from MU284068.1 coordinate 623,414, forward strand.
GCGGTCGCATGGCCTTGCGACGGGTGAGAGGGGAACTGATGATAAGGCGCCATGTTCGGAGGGCCGCCCCCGAATCTTGAGGGGGGAGCCATTGAGTTGAGGTCCGTGTGTCGCGGACGGAATTCAGTTACGTTTTCTGGTGGTCGGTATGAAGGGAGGAATAGAATCGGTCGGCATTAGGGAGCTTAACGACACTAGATGGCTCTTAGCCAAAAGTGGTTGTGCTGTAGCTATTGACGCGTGCAGAGAACGTGGTTTTATATTCTGCTCGTGCCAACCTGTCCACTACTAAAATCCAACCACGTGAAATCGTGGGATTTTCGTGTATGGTTTAAGTTTTTGAGGTCGAACGGCGAAGCAAAGGTTAAGTAAAGTTTAGGTGCCTTAGGTGAAGACGTTAGTAAATGTGGTTGAGCCTTCCGAAAACCCTAAAAGTGAATCGTCACTTGGAAAGCGGCAGGTGTAACGTTAGGTAGATCCCAACGCGGAGTAGGGAAGGTACATGGGACTAGGTTAATGACGTTATTTGAATTACACCTGATAACAGGTTGTCTGGGCGTAAGAATATGTACATTTAAAGCATAGGACATTCAAAATATGAATTTAACCCCTTCAAATTCAATCCGCTCTTTCCCTAGATAGCGGGATATCTCAGGCTAAGAAAGGTACTTCCTGGGGTACCTTAGGTAATGGAAGGAACCACCTTAAACGTCGACTGGTGAATTGAGCTTTCGTCGACTTACTCCGAGAGCTCTTGCAAGCCAGCTTCCCACACCAACCTACACACAACTATTCAACATGTATCCCTCAAGGTAAATTCACTTTCGCTATTATTTTAAAAGATGGGTAATCGCACAATTGCTAACTAGGTGTAACCTCAAAACAGGATACTCCGATCGCACCACGGCGAGAAGCCGAACATCACCGGCTTCGACGTCAGGAAGTTCGCGCACTCGGCCGGACAACCGAGATACGATCCCTGGGAGCGAGCGTCAGTTCTCCTTCCTTCTTTTCATTCCTTCCCCTTTCGCAGTATCCCTCTTGCCCGGCTAGCGACAGTGCGGCATGACCTAGAATTGATCGTGGAGCTGATGTACTGACACGGAGTTTGTTTACGTATAGGGAAGCATGGCGATACACAGGCCAATTCTCGCGCTGGAACCGCTTCAAGAACGCCTTCCCCGGCCTGGGAATAGCCACCGTGGCATTCATCGCTTACCTCGGCTACGAGAAGTTGTTCCTTAGCGACGACCACCACGGAGATGGACATGGCGAGGGCCACCATTAAGCGAACGTTGAAATCAAGCAAACAAATGGGATTGAATGCTATAGAAGAAGTGAATGCAACATTGTACATACATATACTAGGTGTTCATCCGACCAGTCCGCGGCGAGGATCGGGTGAAGAAGTAGCTCGCAATATACTCGATTACGATCATTAGGGTGGTTGAGAAATATACATCACATAGCATACTCCGTCTTCAAGCGCGAAAATTGGCACATTCAAATTCAATTGGTCGGACAGTTCGGACTATTTCTAAGGTTCTATACTTTAAGCTTTTTTTCATTTTGTTTTATTTTTGAGGCATTGATTGATTGGTATAAGTATTAAGATGAGTACAGAAACAAGTTCACACTTAAGGATATAATTCAATATGTCCAAGGCGTATGTTTTACGATGTTGACATTGAATATGGAACAGTGGTCAAGCTTTCGCTATCCACCATCCATCTCACCTCATCCCATATAATCTGAATATTTATATCGAATATAGAAAAAGATGCCATGCTTCTTTCAGCCGCAGTTGCTGTTGTATGCGTACTTCTCCTATGCTATTGCTACGATCTGCCCGATGGATCTCTGCACTTCTTTCTATTTCCACCATAAATGAAATGATGTTGACGATGCTGATGAGGTAGGCACAAAGCGTGAGATGTGCTCTTATGTGCCGTGCCTAACGATGCATGAATGCAAATATGTATGCAAACGAACTCCCCAAACCGAGCCCGTGCCAAAAAAAAAAAAAAAGAAAAAGAAAAGAAAAGAAAAGAAAAAAGCCACCGTATTCCTTACCCCCCTCGCGCTATCCAATGTATCTTGCATAGCACAAACCCTACCCCTTAGCCTACACACACACAGACATTTATACAGGCAAGTAGGAAGTAAGTAGCGAAGCCGTTTCGCCCGGCCCCTTTCCCTCCCCCCTTATCCCCTTTTATTTCAGCACATAGTAAAAAGAAAAAATAACATAAAATCTCACACCCTAGAACATTCGACCATCCATTCATCTCATCCATCCCCCTTTTTCAACACGAGATTTATTTATTTACCAGGTTGGTAGGTTTTAGGTAGGTGGTAGGTGGTAGGTACTACATCCCAATCCCATTCACGACGTCCAGCGCGCCCTCGACCACGACCTCGAGCTGCGCGACCCGGTGCTTCAGGCTCTTGTTCTCGTCCCGCAACAGGCTCACCGTGTCCCACGCCACGCTCGCATCCTGTCCTCGGCAATTGCCGCACCCGCCGTCCGCCGCCGCGTTGTCCCCGCCGCTATTGCTGTTCCCCCCCGAGATCCCCTTGACCAGCTTCTGGAACGTGGAGAGCTGCTTGGGTTTCGGGCTGGGCGTCGATGCGCGCGGGGACCGGATCGCGAGCAGTTCTTGTGGCTGTGAGGGCTGCGATGATTGCGATAGCGATGGCGGTAGTGCTTGCTGCCCCGGCGTCGTCGGCAGCGGGATCTCGCTCTCCGTCGCCACCGTCGCGGTCGGGCTGCGGCTCCGGCTAAATATGCTATCGACCTCGACGCTCTCGCCGTCCGTCACGCTCGTCCCCGCCGACGTGTCGATGCTCAGGTCCGACCGCATCGTGCCGTCGCTGTTCCGCCACCTCTTGCGCTTGTCCTCTTCTTCGTCCACGCATAGGTCCTCCGTGATCAGCGGTCCTTCCACAAGCTCGTTTTCCCTTTCACCTCCCCCTCCCCCTCCTTCTCCCCCTCTTTCTCTCTCTCTCTCTCTCCCCAATCTCGCAATAGCAGCCGTAGCAGCAGCCAGCCGCCCCTCGACCTCCCTCCTCGCAGCTTTCTCCGCCTGCAGCTCCGCCACCAGCTGCTGCATGGCGTGCTCCTGCTCGACCGCCTTCGCCGCCATGCTCTCCAGCTGGCTCCGGAAGCTGCGGATCCGCACCTCCGTCTCCGCCGTCTCCTCCCCTTGCGCCTCCCGCTCCGCCTCGTGCTCCGCCGCCGCGGCCGCCCGCCGCCGGTACGCGTCTTGCATCCTGCGCGCGAGCCCCGCCGCCCGCGCCTGCAGGTTCTTGTACGCGGCCGGCGAGAACGCGTCCCCCGACCGGTCCGCCCCCGCTCCCGGGTACAGCGCCGCCTCCACGTCCATGTTGCATATCTCGTCGTCGAGCTCCCGCAGCGTCTGCGCTGCCGCCGCGCCGTTGCTGCTGGTGAGTCGCGTGGCGAGCGAGGAGAAGAAGTTGAAGCGGGTCGTGGGAGTTGTTGCCGTCGCGCTGCTGCTCCTGGGCGTCGTGTCCGTCGTCGCGACGCTGCTGCGGCTGGATTTAGGCGTCGCATCAGGGGAGACGGAGATGGAGATGGCGGTAGCAGCCTCGTCTGCGGCGGAGGAAGAAGAGGACGGCGTTGGGCTTAGCCAGGTGCCGTACCTGGCCGACGACGAGGAGGTATCCGAGCGCCGGACGGCGGCTCGTCCGTCGCCGGTAAGCGGCATGGTCCCTTGGGACTGGTGTCTGGCGTGGCGGGCTGGTTTAGGGGAAGGGGATGGAGAAGGGGAAAGGGACCGCGACTCCGCGTTTGAGAAGTCGAAGTTTGGAGCGGACAGCTGCCGTTGGTGCCGTATGTTCGATAGCAAGGTATTGTTATTGCTGCTGTTATTGTTGTTGTTATTGTTGCTTCTACTTCTATCACCGAGCGGTGTGAGGCTAGGTGGTGGTGATCTTAATGGGACGGAAGAGTACTCCAGAGGTTCGAAGGTCATAGTTGGTTCTGGTTCGTGATACGTTCTCCCAGGGTCGCCGCTCGCCGCGTACGCCTGACGAGAGGTGTCCATCCTTGTTTTGTTTAAACGGATGGTCTTGGAGCGGCAATACTAGTCCTTAGCATAATCGGATATTGTTTCGGGGTGTGGGACGACGCAGGGAATCGTCGGGGGGGAGGAAAGGACCCTATTCTGGCTCAGGGAGCGGAACCCTGGTTTTTGTAATGCTGGGGTCTTATTGTCTTATTGTTAGGTAGCGTAATTGTACAAATTCGGGCCTTTGGGTTCTCTCTGTTCGAGCTGGTTCGAAGCTGTCCCAGCTGATTCTGATCAAGAAATAAAGATGTGGGATCTAAGAAAAACCACCCTCATCTTTTCTTAAACCCGATCAAGAAAGTAAAGCAAGAATAAAGTAAGAAAGTAGTTAAGGAAAGGAAAGATGACATATGTCGTCTCTCTTACCAGCCACGGAGCCCTGATCAGCAAAACAATAACATTACAGGTATTGTACAATACACTACACTGCACTAACACTGGAGACAAGCATAAACCAGTAACCTAGGTTGGTAGCTACCATTTGCTATGTACTACAATACTTCTGCAACGGTGGGTCGTCCGGTACTCCGGGATTCCAGATTTAGGTGTAAGACGGGTGGTTGGCAAGGGTGGCTAGACAGGATCAGGATTTCAGGGCCAATCATTTGAACATCTCTGCTCGATACGGTATGTAGTACTGTAGAGAGACACAGTGTTTAAAAAAAGCCTTCAACTTCCAACTCCTCCCGGTACCTAGATCCACACTTATTAGAAGCAGGGAGCACGCGGGAGATCGTCTGGGATGATGATGATAATAAAGAAGAAGATGATGATGAAGAAGAAGAAGAAGAAGAAGATGATGATGATGGTGATGGGTTGAGAAAAGACAAAGGACAAAAAATAGTGTTGGTCTCGTTTCGAGTTGATTAATACCTCAGCCTTATGTAGGACGAGGAAGTGTCAAGGTCATTTTATTAATTCGAGACTCGAAAGGAAAAGTTGGAACAAGAGAAGTGCACTTTGTACATACCTGTAAAGAAGGCTTCAGTACTATGTATCCTATGTAAAGAGGGCTTGGGATGACCCTACATACAGCTTCATTACCAGCCATCGCATAACATGTGCGCGTGGGTCTCGTTTCTCTGGCTTGTGATACTTATACTTCTTCAGCAGCGAGTTACGTAGCAGCGTGTTGTATTGTATTGTACAGTAGCCAGACTGACTGACTGACTGCTTTGTAGCGCTAAGCCATCAAGCTTCTGGACCCCTCGAACAGGAACATGGCCACTAATATCCAACCAGCTTGGAACTTGGAACGCCGTACCGCTCATCATCAATCCATTCACCTGCGTCAGTACCAAGTACCGAGCTTGTTTTTGTTTTTCTGTTTTTCTGTTTTTCTGTATTATACGAATTCAAATTTCCCACCGGATCCAAGGTCGTCGCATGGCCCTTCGTGTAGCAATATTATATGTTAGGTACAATACCTAACATACTAGTCGAACCAATCCCAATACCATCAATAGCGTTAAAAAGGTTTCGATAGGTGGATACGATGCTTCCAACCTTGAGTTTACGGCGGTTAGTATCGCATTTTAGTCGACGCACAGTCGACGCATGGTCGATGCACGTGGCACATTTAACCACATATCGCACCGTTTCGGTTGGGAGCATTTGAATAGAGATATGTAAGTTTTGTGCATATCTTGCTGGATGGATACTAGGTGACGTGAGTACAGTTTAGAACATAACGATTTATAAATACGAAAGACTCATCTGTATGTGAAGACTAATGGTTTTACTTTTACTAAGACAGAGTTGACTGACTTGAGCAATAATCTACCTTGCATTGGACATTATGATAGAATATTATTAGCGAGAGAATTGCACAGAATAATAATTGACTTCATTACATATTAGTTCACCAACTAGTATTCTCCGTTTACTTCAACGAATACAGACTACAACATGTAAATTTCAACATCGTCTTAACTAATACCTGAGCGGGAGTTTCCCTGCAGAGCTTTATGACACGTTAAGACTAGTTTCACTTATACGTACTTAACCTGAAGGTATTCAGCCGATACTGAAAGCAAATTAATGTTTTAGTTAACAGATCACCTCGACGTCGATGTTTCAACTCACCCACTTCCCACAAACTACCTACACGCAGTAGGCAGGCCTAGACATCTATCTATCTTGTTCATCGAGAGCTGGATCAATCAATTGAAGTTGGGTCGGCCGGAGTGCTCCGTTGCATAGTTAACTACCTAGACCTAGACCTAGACCTAGACCTATTATTAACCATTTGCCCTTTTCTCTCCCTAGTATAACAACCCATAAAACGCTGATATCGATATTTCAGCTGTCCGTCATACTACTTACTAGCAAGGGCGGCTGGTATATTTCTTCTTCTCGTCCGCAATAAAACGGCGAAAAGGCCGTCTTTCCCCATCTGCGGAAAAATTCGCGTTTTTTCAAGGCAGACAAGACAAGAGAACTCTCGGGACTTCCCACGAAAATCTCAATACTAGGTACCTAGGTAGGTAGGTAGGTAAATTGAAGCCCCAAGCAAGTCCCGCGGCCAACCATGTCATATAATATAAAAAGTTGGCTCTTCTCTCTTTCTCCTTCTCTTCTTTTTTCTCTCTTCAGTAGAAACTCTCCACCATGGTATCCTTCAGGTTGCCGCCGATATTCCCCGGCGCGGCGCCCTCGCCGAGCCTGAAGACGCTCTCGATAACGCTCAGCTCGGTGGCGGTGGTGTCGAGCCCCGTGACGGCGAGCCAGTCGTTGACGACCATGCCGGCGCCGACGACGTTGCTGCCGCGGTTCACGCTGCCGGCGACGAGCGGCACCTGCAGGAGGCTGCTCAGCTCGTCCTGGTCCTGGATGCTCGTCTTGGGGTGCACCAGCCCGCCCTGGTTGCTCAGCGCCATGTAGCTCCCCACCAGCACGTTGTCCGCCACCGTCTGTCGGAACACCTCCACGCCCAGCACGTCCGAGATGATCTCCTCCGTCTCCCGCTCCAGGTCCGGGTGCACGAGCGCTATGTGGTCGTTCGTCACGATGACGTTCCCCAGCGCGGACAGGCGCTCCTCTATTCTTTGGATCTTGATCTCGTCAGGTAGCGAATTGCGCAGATGTTGCAGCTCTTGATCGGTTGTAGAAGTAGGCACGAGGAGACCCTTGCGGTTTCTAAATAGCAATAGCAACAGACCGGTTAGTCTTCAGCCGGCATATAAAGACGATAATAGCCCAATGGCTTTTAAGCTGCTTTCGCATTGCGCATTGGGATATATATATATATATATATATATATGAAAGGTATAGATGTCAAGGATGTCTTTTCTTACCCCGCGGTTAACCGGCCGATGATGCGCGTGCCAGCAATCGTAGTTCTGCAGATGGGAATGACATCTTGCAGCTCGGCCTCGAAGACGCTGTAAAAGTTTTCGCTCGCGCCGACGGCGGTCAGGGCGTAAGAGTTGGTGAGAGTCGCGAAGACACCGACCCTACGCGGAATTGCATCATTAGCATTTGGAACTCTCTTGTTTTTTTTTTTCCTCTTATCATGCACTACACAAATCTGCTTTGCGCGGGGTGATAATGATGGCGGGGGTAAGGGCCCTGGGCTTACTCGTTGGAGTTCTCGAATTGAGCGCGCACAGCCATGATTTGTCCACCGCAAGTTGTAGCACTAGACACTGTATCGGCCGAAATTGTGACGAAGGAAGAGAGAAATAGAGAACAAAACCTCGGTGAGTCGGTTGGATGTGGTTGAAGAGCAAGTAGAAATTCTGTTGTCTGATAATGCAAAAGTATGTCGATAAAAAAAAGCCACTAAAGGCTTCGGGATAGTGCAGCGTATTAATCTAAAATATTCATGTGGGGCTATAAGAGAGGTAGAAAGTACGGAATACAATCTCATAATTTCATGCTATTAAAATGGGCTCTAGAACTAAGAAGCTAGAGCATGTAGTTTAGCTGTGTCCCGCCTGTGACTCAATCTGGCATTCGGCATTGCCACAAACGATGACTCTGGCGGCTTTTAAACAGGGGTTAACTGTACCAAATACATTCTTTGCATAGGTTTGACCCATATTAAAAACCTGTACCGGATACTTTTATGGCCCAGGCTCAGCCACTATGAATCATTTTCACTCATACAATATTTGATGCATTTCATTCTCACCTCAACCAAGCAGCCAAGCTAATTAATCCACCTTCTCTACTTGACAAGTTAACCCCTTCATGATACGAGGGGCTGATACCATGTATGGATATATCATCAACTTCTATTCTTGTTTGGGGTTAGTTAGAACTTAGAACACAACAGTTACCCGCATAGCTTCATAAGAATTTCGTATCATAGTCTCTACAAGAGTATTCATACACGAGTAACATAGAATACACTTATCACAACCAAAGACAAAGAGCAACACCTCCTACACCCTATACACCCTATACACCACATATAGGTATAAAATCATCACCTATGCACCTTAGGTAGAGCCAATGAAGCTACATCATTGCTAAGCCTGTTTATATAATGGATGATTCCCACAAGAATACATATTATAACCATCGTTAACCGTTGACTCCCATAACTTCATCATCCATGATCACCGTAACTCCACCGACGGGAAATATCTCGGCCCCGCAAACCCCTTGGCGATGACCGCCTGTATGTCGATGTTTTCGCTTGGGTCGCGATGCGGATTCCACATCTTTAACAATATGAACCGCCCAGAGACCGGAGGATCAAACTTAATTGTGCACTTGCTTTTGTTCCGCTCGATAAAAAATCGTGCGTGAGGAGCCATCATCTCCCCGCCTACCGCGCGAACTGCCTCCTGTGTAGCTACTTGCGCAGCTTCGACCGCCTCTGCCAGTGCAGTGCTTGATCGATTACGATGCCGCCGATGGCTCGGGTACGTTGAGCTGAACGAATAATCATTCGTATTACCCTCATCATCGCTTGTTTCACTCTCGAATGGCAAGGACCCTATCCTATTGGGCGCCGGCCAATCTCCCCTTGGAGACGGATCATCCGTCTCGTCGTCGCTACATTCCGTAGTGACCCTAAAAGGGGGTGGTGCTACATTGAATTCAGAGGGAATCTGAGCAACTCGGGCGTTGTTATCTTCATCGTCCATGCCAATATTATATAGACGCCTGGCTCTTATCTGCGCGTGAGTCATGGTGGTGCCGTCTTCATTATGTCTAATAGAAACAATAGGCGTCAGAGCTTGGTTATCCCGTTCCGCGCGCCTGGATGAACTTCTAGAAGCCGAGTACTGAATTTGGTACTGGGCCGTCCGTGTCAGGAGATGGTCAGACGTCATCGAAACGAAGACCATACCTTCCTGAACACTATGGGAATTAATTAGCAGGAGACTGGACAAGAGAAGGAGGACACTCACGGAGAGGTAAAATTAGACCTAGGGGCCTTTATGATTAATTCCTTTAGCGTAAATACGGTACTCCCTTGATGCCTTAGGATGATATTACATCTGAGTCCTTCGGTGCAGTAGACGGTCTGGTCATTTTTAAGAATATTCTCAGCGGCATATCTCTGGCCATCGTCCGAATAGATGCCACCATCACAGCTCACCAACTCCATGGTCAGCTGACCCGGCTCCACCTGTCCATATTTCCCATACCGGAAACCTTGAAAACCGCTAGGCAGACGATCAGAGTCTAATTTGCGCCTCTTGACTCGTCGATTCTCCTCCGCCGGATCCTGGGGAGGCGGCGGCTGCGGCGGTAACGTTGTGAATGTAAGATCAGAATAAGGGTGATTAGGAGTGTGGTTAAAATCTAAGAGCGCTCGTAATTCGGAATTTGTGTCTTCTCGTAGGCGTTCCTCATCCAAGGGAGATTGCGAATCGGCTATCTGGCCATTTGCGGAGCGGCGGGTACCACGCGAACCTCTATCAATAGGTTCGAATTGCTGCCAGGCCTCGCCTGTGTCGTCGTTAGTCTCGCTCCGATTCCAAGGCACAGTTCGCAGCCTCGCCGCGTAGCGGTCCAACGCTCGTGCTCGCGCACCTGATAGACTGGATGGAGGCATTGCCGAAGATCGTCGGGTACTTGTTAAAGATCGTAGTGGCGGTAGGTAAGGAGCAGAGGAAGGAAGATTATAGCGGGGCGATGCGTCGGAACTTTGGGGTTCTCGTGAGAATCTTCGTTGCGTTTCCGGATTCAGCTCGAACGGCATGCTGTTCCGGGACGAGGAGCGCTGGCCCAGGCGAGTTAAATGGTTGCGGACGATATCAGGCCGCGGGCGATTAGGCGGCCGCGGATAAGGATAATACCTCTCTATAGCCCGGTATAACTCTCCGGAGGGGCTGATATCGGCGGGTGAAAAATCACCATCGAGGATAGAACGTACTATCTCGTCGGCAGTGCGAAAAGGTCTTGGGTTTGATGGAGGCTGTTCAGATGAATCGTCCGACTATCAGGTAGTAGTAGAGTTAGTATGATGGTGTTAGGGTACCAGAAACGACGGGTGTAAGGGCGGGGAGGCAAGTTGACGACACTCCGGTGCATATATAAAGTAGGAGCGGGCGCCAAAGGCAATATGGTAATATATAATTGGCATAACTAGATAGGTAGTTGGCATATCCTAGATGAAGCTGTAACTTACCATTAAGAGGCTAGGGACCTGTACGTATTTAAGGAGGCAAATAGACTGTGCGTCAGCGGACTAGACCGCAGGTGATGTGTACCTGCTTAAGCGAAGAAGGGCCTAATAGTGATATGGTGATGAATTGGCACTATCAGGGGTTGCAACTGGTCTGATGGTATATGTTAAGATGATCAAGGGCGATGGGGTTGGCAGGCAGGGAGGGAGATCAATGGAGTTGATCAATGGAGTGTAGTTGGAAGTTGAAATGGGAAATCCCTTGGGAATAAGGACTGGGTACGCAGGCGTAGGATGTTATGTGAAAGGGCATTGGTGAAGCGCTGGAGCAGATAAGCAAGATCATTGGGTTTTAGGCGGGGGATTTTTTTAACTTGTTAAAGTGTACAAAGTTAGGTAGCGATCTAAAAGGCAAAAATGATAAGATATACAACTGTATCGTGGGTGATTACGACATGATTTAGGTACCTCTTAAACTTGCCGACATAGCGCTAACTATGTACATATTCTCATGCTCATGCAACCTGCAGCACCCCCCCCCCCCCCCCCCCAAAATATGACTCTTAGCCTACTACGTAGGTACCTTCTGCGTACATACCTAACCTAAGGTATCTTAGGTAGAAAGGTACATGAGTATCCACAAACACATGCATGTGGGCAGCAGGGTTATTTACTTTCTTGCTTTGTACATACCTGTACTCTGCTTTGTACCTCAGCTTTATTCGAACCTTGTCACACTCTCTGTGTAGCCATTCAATTTCTTTCAGGCAGCAATATCAGTTATGATTTGAGCAAACTGGCAAGAGGGCTTCCTATCTGCTACCTTCTTCTTTCTTGTAAGCCTCCTTGTAAGCTATGAGTTAGATTATTGGGTTCGGTGCACTATACTTGTGCTTAAGGTACCTCGTACCCATAACGATTTACCTAATGCACGTTACACCTACTATACCAGGTAGTGTTACCCCTGTTACCTAAAAGAGTGACCTAGGCTGCTAAGGAAAGGCAAGGCTGGCTCATGGCATCTTGCCTTAAAAGTAAATATACATACGTAGGTACGTATGCGGTTTATATTTATCACATTATCAACAAACAAATTATGTCGATATTCAGTAACAAAAATAAAGCCTAGGCCATCATAGCTATCGTCAAACCCCTGGATAGGCTTCTTACTTATTTCCCAATAGTAACGGAATAGGAAAAGAGAGGCTTGTTAGTCAGCATCTAAGTTACAAGCCAGTGTCGCGCCGCGCAGACTTTCTCATCTCTCAATCTTCACGCATGTCGATCTGAGGCGTTCAGCTCACCTCAACAACAGCTCATGCCTTCCACTTTTATCAAAACATATCTTCCTGCACACTTCCATCATTAATTCCTCATTTACCTTTACCATCAGAACCTCATCAGCTCATTTAAAATGGAACCTCAAGACCAAGCTGCTCCCCCAAATCAGCAAACCATTCCAACCGAAGCTCAAGTCCCTCACCCGAATCAACAACCAATTCAGGATGGGACAATATCCGGACAAGGTCAACAACTACCGATACCGACTTCCGGAATGCCTTTACCATCTGACAGCTCGATGCCTGAAAATGGTGTCCCTGTATTTCCTAATCCAGACGATACCTTTGCTGCGCTCCAGCAAACGGTCTTCAATAATGGTAACTTCACTGATCCCGGCTTGATAATACCTCCGAATCAGCCACATATTATACCCGGTTTCAACAACCCCGTCATGCCTCAGCCAACCAACGGAAATGCTCTAAGCGCAGGTAAGACGATAGCTCATTTTATTACTTAAGTTCTTCTCATCTAACGCTGCTGTCAGATGATATCGCCTTATATGATCGTCAACTGCGATTATGGGGCATGGAAGCGCAACAAAAGATACAGAGCGCCAATGTTGTTCTGATCACTATGAAGGCTCTCGCCAACGAGATTGCCAAAAACCTGGTCCTAGCTGGTATCGGCTCTTTAACCGTGGTCGACGATCAAGTCGTCACCGAAGCCGATCTGGGATCGCAATTCTTCCTCACTGAGGAAAACGTCGGCCAAAACCGAGCGGAAGCAGCCGTCGGTAGAATTCAGAAGCTGAATCCCCGAGTCAAGGTCATTGCGGATTCTGGGAGCATTATGACCAAGGGCGCGTCGTTTTTCGGCGGCTTCGATATCGTCATCGCAACGGATCTTAGCCCCACAGTACTCGCCTTCATCAACACCGCCACTCGTCTCCACAACCGCCAGTTTTACGCTGCTGGCACTTATGGCTTCTACGGTTACATATTCTGCGACTTGATCGAGCACGATTACGTTCTGCAGCGAGACAAGCCCAATGTTCCCACGGCCGTAGGACCGGAGACCCGGACTCGCAGCGTTATCAAGGTGGAAAGCGAAAAGGAAGGCGGCAAAACTATCGAGAAGGTGCAAAAGCGCGAATTGTACTCTACCTGGGACCTCGCGTCCGAGACGAGCTTGCTCCCTCCCGAGTACCTGAAATCCAAACGCCGCCTGAAAGCCGTCTCCCCGGCCCTATCCTGCCTGCGCGCGCTATGGGCCTTCCAGCAGACCCACAACGACCGCTTCCCCGAGCACAACAAGCAGGACCTGGAGGCCTTCACGCGGTCGGCCACGCACAACCACCAGCTGCTGTCGCTGCCGACCGAGACGCTGCGCTCCGAGTTCCTGCGCAGCTTCCTGCAGAACGTGGGCAGCGAGATCGCGCCCGTGACGGCGATCCTCGGCGGCCAGCTCGCGCAGGACGTGATCAACGTCCGCGGACAGCGCCAGCAGCCCATCCAGAACATGGTCGTGTTCGACGGCGACAAGATGGAGGCCGAGATGTACCCGCTCCACCCCGAGGGTAATCTTGGTAGGGCCCAGCTCGAATTGTCCACGGCGCCGGGGATGATGCCGCTAGGTCATCTTGATGCCTCGCAGATGCTGCCTATGGATCCGGCGGCTATGATGATGGCGCCTGCGCCGGGCGTATGATGGGATAGGTGATGTGGAGGTGCAGGTGCAGGTGCAGGTGCATTCTACACAATAGGGGCGAGGCGAGGCGAGGCTTCCTTGCGTTTGGACATGGTAGGGGAGGTTTAAATCCCGGGCGTTTTTTTTCAGAGTTGGCATAGCAGCAGATTTTGTTTTTTACGCTTTCCGGATTCCAGTGATAATTCCGGTTCGATTATTTCCATCTATCTCCCTGGGAATTAGCAGGCGGATTTCCGATAAGATATTCATCTTGTTTTTTTTTTTTTTTTTTTTTTTCTTTGCGAGAGGTTAAAAAGAGAATCGAGGGGAAGGGGAAAAGGGAAGAGAAGAGGAGAGGAGAGGAGAGAGAGCCTCCGATAAGAGCTGTGGACATTTTGTCGCCCTGCGGTTACGATGGCATATGGAAACAATCTAGGTACCTAATCTTAAGTACATACCTATACTTAAGCTCTGGGTACCTAAGTAGCTAGACGAGAGTAAGAAGGGAAGAAAAAGAGAAGAAGAAAATAATAAGCAAGGAAGAGGAAGAGAAAACGCAGGCGGGTGCTGTACGATAATAGGCGGCCATCTGAGATGCTTTTGCGAATCTACTAAATCGGTTGTCTTCTAAGTAGGTACCTACCTAATTCCAAGTCGGGAGACATCCGCCGTAAGGACTACCTCATATGTACCCGTTGATGCTCGTCCGGATGTGTGTGGCTTGAAGATCCCCTTTTTTCTGGTAAGAAGCTGTGGTGTCGTATATCTATAATTAATACATTAGGTACGTACGTAAATCATGTAGGATTGCCAGTCTAGCTTTCGAATAGGCTATGTTAGATACACCTTGGTCAGGTACGGGTACCTAATCGAATAGATTAGGTAGATTAGGTATGGGTTCATATAATCCGGACTAAGCTAGTGAACTGGTGCTTTTCCACGAGTGAAAGGGGACATGTCGAACGTGCTGTTGCTTGTACAAGCTATTCCTGGTTATACGATTATTAGTTTGGTCATATAGGCGAGCGTAGATGTCCTACTGCTGCTGCTGCTGTTGTTGGTTGGTGCTGAGGTTTATACGTGTAACGTAGGGCAAGTATCACAACCACCTCCCTCTGCGAGGATTTCCAAACGCGACACGCTACCAAGGAAGATTAAGTAGGCATCAGGTACCAAGTGTATTATTGGTATCATTAAATTTATGTGTAAGCAAGATTCCATTCGATCCATCCGTCCGTCCGTCTATACAAGGTGTCGCTCGCTATATGTAGGCACCACCCACACACACACACAAAAACTCCGTGGCTCTATCCCATCTCTATCCCTATCTCGGCGCTTTATCCTCTCCTCTGCTCTCCTCCCTCGCGCCGTCTCTCTATATTCATTCGCTTGTCCTTCCTTCTCCTCCTTTTCTTCCTCCCTTTTCTCCACCAAGGGGAATCATATGATATTAACCAACCGACGGACCAAAACCTCCATCTTCCAACATATTATAATGCAAGCCCTCTCCTCTCCTTTTCTCTCTCCCTGTCCCTCCCTCTCTCTCTCTTCTATAGCGCAACCAGGTGGAATCCCCCAATCTGTGCCAGATACACAAGATACCGGTAAGTATTAAAAAAGAAAAGTGTCAAGAAAAAAAAAACCTCAAGACGATTAAAAAAAAAAAAAATCTCGATCCTTATCCCTGAACTCCAATTTTTTTATGCAATGATGTTTTTTGAGGGGGGGTATAGGGAAAAGGGCCCCCCGGATATGCGATTCCCCCGTTCCAAAATGCAGCCAACAAACCAGCCTACCCGTCTGCCTGCCTTTTGCCTGTCCGGCGCCAATGCTGTGTGTGTACGTGTGGTATATAACCAAATTCGATTGGTGATGATGATGATAATGATGATGGTAATGCGACGTCGAAGAATACAAAAAGTCGTAATAGTGGCAAAAATAGAATAAAGGCCAAAACGCCAAGTTGTATGCGTGGGAAGGAGGTAATATAATATGTATACGGCGGGAGGTAGGTTGGTAGGTAGGTGGTCGTAAGTAATAATGTCGTGTAATAATCAATAAGGTATTCAATGGTATTTTTTTCCCCCTCATATCCGCTATTCTATCATGCGGATTATTCGTTCCCCTTGTTGTATAGTGGGACCCGACTCGTAAAATAGGCAAAGAGGGTCGTGGTCGAAATATATACACGGACCGACCGAGAACACGGAGCCCTAGTTTCGCTCCGAGGCGCTCCATTTGCTTATGTAGGGTTGGATCATGCTGTGAAACGATAATGGTCAACACGACGGTCTTACAAATACTCTTACAATGGTTAGTCGTCTTCGGCTGAGACCTACTTTGGAGATTCCTTCTCCTCAGAGTCCTCCTTCTTCACACCACGGTTTCGACTCTTGGAAACGTTGTTAACGTTCCAGCCTCTGATAGTCGTAGGCCCGGTTCGCGGAGGAGGCTCGTTAGCTCGGTAGTCCTTGATAGCCTCCTTATGGTCGTAGTGCGCGAGCCTTAACTCCGTGCCACCGTTCGAGGGCCAGGGTCGGTTGTGGGGGATGGGTGCAGCAGCGATCTTACGGTACTTTCCGTTGTTGTTACCGTTCGATGACGAAGCACCCTTACCGCGGGGTGTATGCGCGGGCGACGAAGGAGATGTTAAGGGCGGACCAGTTGGCGATGTCGAAGGCACAGGGATGTCCATCTGTGTTGAAAGAGGAGCTAGGTGTGGTTGGGTCTGCAAGGGAGGCGACAGTTCGATAGGATAAGTAGACATGTGAGGAGGTATGTGCGGCTGGTTTAGCAGCATACCGGAGCCGGACATAGGCGGGCCTTGCTGAGCAGACATCGGCATTAGGGTCGACTCATGATGAAAGCTTAGGCCCTGGTGAAAGGGTCGTGACGGTGCCGGTGCGAAGAAAACCCCCGAATTAGAGTGGACTAGGCCACGATGAGAATCGAACTCTTGCGCTCGATGAATAGATTGAGGTAAAGGTGGTTGTGGCTGCGACATGTTCAACCCCTTTCCCAGACCATCTGATCTGTTGGGTCGTAGAGGAGGTAGAATAGGGCTATCTCTTACGTTGCTCTGTGTCGAAAATGGGATCCTAGGGGGCGCGGGTTGCTGCGGCACTTCCATTACTGCGGTGGGTGCGGGTGCGGGTGCAGGTGCGATATGTGCGAAAGGCGAGACAGGATTCAACGCGGTCCGCAAGAATACATTCGGAGGAGCCGGGGCCTGAGTAGGCATGCCGAGAAGACGAGGGTCGATCATAGAAGAATCGCTCATGAGCATAGCATCTGCGTGCTGCTGCTGCTGCTGCTGCTGCTGCTGTTGTTGTTGTAGTATTTGTTGTTGTTGGTGCTGATAATGAGCTGTCTTCAAGGCAGTGTCTGCAAAGATAGAAAGTGGGTTGATACTAGGCTCCAAATAGCGTTCCGAGCGGGTAGAGGTCGTGTTCGGTTCTGCGCCCTTAAAAACGTCTCTCACGGCATCATAAGGGCGAGAGGGTCGTGTAGTAGAAGACGGTGGTGCAGCCTTGTTAGCGTCTGAGACGTCGGCAGCCTGGAGAAGAAGAGACATATTGTCTCTGTAGGTAGAGCCATCTGCTAATTGGACCAAGGATATGGCGGCATCAGAGGACATAGTAAGTCTCTCGCGGACTCTGCGTTCGCGTTCCCGCATCTCATCGGTGACGATTTCCTCGGGGTCAAGTTCTTCCTCATCGCAAAATTTCTGAAGCATTCCTGACATGGAGCCCTTGACTCTATCCTCCTTCAACATCATGTCCATCTTCATGGGTCTAGTAGAGCGAGATGCATGTATAATTGTGTGGTTGTCGGGTACAAGAACAACGGGCCGCGTTCCATCAACTTGCTCGTGGTTATATTCCGGCTCATTTGTAGAGCTAGGAAGGAACATGCCATACTTCGGATGTAGTCCGTGCTTCTTCACGAGTTCTGGGTCGAGGGTATCTTCTGTATAGTCTCGGACATCATAGTCTTTGACTGTGTGGTCCCAATGCCAGGTATTAGAATTAGGTGTATCGAGGAATATGCCTCTAACCGCACGAGTAGCCTTCCGGGTTGAGTCATTGGTAGAATCACGGAAGCCTATTTCGTTGTCGTCAAACTGGAATAGCGGCGGAACAATAAATCTGTTACGAGGGCTCTTTGCTCGTTTATTAACACTGCGAACACCATACTCATCGGGATCACCTGCACCGGCGGGAAGGTCAGGGTAGTTTTTGCCCGATATGATAAATTCCTGCTCATCAGGCGGCGTCGGCGTGGCAACATTAGACTCCGGGACACCATCGGGTTGTTGCTCCGAAGCGAGTAGGCCATCAATATGTCGGGGCTTCTTAGAGTCGGCTTGACCATTAGGCTGATCTTCCGCTTTCCGCTTAGCAACGGCCTTTCCTTTGCGGCTTTTGGCACAGGCGACGACATCATCAGATTGATTGGTGAAAGAGATATAAGGTATATGATCAACATATTGATAAGTCAGGTCAAGCGTCTGGGTGGGCTTGGTTAATATTAGTCAGGATATTGAGACGGAGATATAGGATAAGAAACTATATCCGAATTTACTCACATCGATTGTTTGGCCTTCACGGTGGAGTTCTGTTAGAATGCTGGCGCGGTTCTCTGCGCCGTCGTAGAATTCTTCGGTTTCGTACTCGAACGAGTCCTAATACGAGAATAAGTAAAGTGAAGCGAGGTGATTTCAAAATAGGAATAATAGTTAAGTTAAAGTGGAAAGGCAATAATTCTTACAATAAAAGTCTTATAGGTAGCGATGCAATCAAGCTCGTAGCTGCGTTCTGCAATTTCGTCTTTGGTGCGATGCTCTCGGTCAGCAGCCTCGAGTACACGTTGGAGCTGTTGGTCTAGTTGTTCCTGAACGGCGTAGTATTCAGGCACACCCTTATGGCCATCCATCGATATTATCAGCTTCTTGAGGTTCTGATCAGCTATCTCATCAAGAGCCGGCTTGGCAGACAGAGCGACTTGTGAGTAAAGATCTCTAAGTTCTCGCTGTCGTTCATAAGCAGCCTGAACGCGTGGATCACCGTAGACTTTCTTCTGGCCTCTTCCCTTACCACGACCAGCACCTTTCTTGGCGGCGGTCTTGCGTCCAGATCGCTTGCTAACACCATTCGTGGGGGCTTTTTTGGTGTTGTTGGCGGTAGCGCCGGTAGCAGCTTTTCCCTTAGCGGGACTCGCCGCGGCGGACGAGTTGACCTTGGGAGTACTACCCATGGTGAAAAGAAGACAGTAAAAAAAAGTAGAAAGCGTGTGACGATGATTGGAAGTAGATCGGTTGGGGATTAGAAGGGTGTAAGACGTGCTGGATACGTGTAAGAGTTGGAAGGATGCGTGAAATTCGTTAGGGGTTGAATTACACAGAAATTTAAAGGTAAGGCAGGCTGCTTCGCAGTTTTGCAGATAGAATCGAAGGATGTTAGAAGATAAGAAAAAGAAAAAGAAAAAGAAAAAGTGAAGTTAAGAAGAAAAATTCGTTGCCTGCGTTCTGATGTACAGCTGTAGAAGTTGCAGGTGAATTGAAAATTTCCTTCTCGAAAAGTAATGTTGGAATAAGTTGTTTGCGTGTTCAGTGTCAGTGTGAGAGAGGTGTCGTGTTGATGGTAGAAAAAACGAAGGCGGAAAGCGTCTAGTCCAAGTACTTCGTAGCTTTGACCAAAAACAAATTAATTAAGTCGCAGCGTTTTAGGAGAAGAAGAAGAAGAAAAAAGAACGAAGTAGAGGCAGAATCGAGAATAAAGTTTGCTGAACCAGCCCATCCGATATCTGAATTATTTTCCAAGGTGTCGAGGTCGTGGCAATAGGAACAGATCCGAAAAGCTCACTTTCATATCACCATGAGATTTTCTCTCCCAGTCCCAGTCCCAGCACAATTAAACAGCAAGACCAATCCTGGACTTCCCGATGCAGTCAAGTCCCTGCGCTGTCTAGTTGCGCTTGGCCCTCTGCGGAAGCCTAAATCCATTCTAATTGGTCCGGAGAAACCCCTGACCCGCTTCCGCATTCGGCTCAGACAGGTTTAGGGACCTTTCAGGTACCTTGAAATCTACAGAAACAGCCGCTTGTATCAGTATCTAAGATATGAAGCATATTAAATATTTAGTAAGACCTGAAGAAAATTTTATTTAGGTAGATCTCAACTAAGTTATTAGGCCCTTAAAGTTGGAAGACGATCTAACCGGCGCAGCGGAGCACTTGTCGGCTGTACAAAAGTACCCGTGTAATCCTGACGGCCGGTTCGTTTTTCGTCTGCCACTTATATTCACCAACCGGGCGCCGCTTTCTTCACCGCCAGCCACCACCGGAGCAGATATACGTGTATGTAATCGATCTATTAGGTAGGTACGTTAGTATAGTGACTAGCTGGCGCTATTATCTGAATTCCACCGGTACATATCCGGTAACTCTAGAACTCGAGTAAGATTGAATATAGTTACATACGTGTACGTAGTCAGTCAGCTATTAGGGTTACCATAGCCCTCCTTCAACCAAGTTATAGCAACGCTGAAAACTTTATTAAGCCTTAGCTTATTGATTATATTGTTATTTATCATCAGTTACTATATAAATAAGAGCAGCTTCGGCGTTACATGTAGATTTTGATCTCGGACCTATACGCTAATAGCTTAGACGGAGGGACTCTCAGACACACTTGCTATGCCGGTGTCTTCAACTGTGCTTGGTCTAAAGATAAGTGTGCCCGGTTTTTCATATCCGTACATGCTACGCACAGAGAATACCTAACAGTATCAACTTTCCAATGGTATTACTACCTAGTGTTACAGCTACGCTTGATTTACATCCGCCCCTAAGCATAAGATTTTGATTTAGATGATTATCTTACTCAGGCGGTATAACCATTATCTTAGGTAGCTAGTGAAGTTGTATTTTATCAGGTAGTGTCTGGTACAAGGCTCTAGAATCATTACACTATGTACCTAATGTAATGGCAAAAAGCATTGGTGTACGTCTACGTCTTATTTGTGTAAGCCAAGGTAGTATAGAAGTAAGAGCGCCTCACGCGGGAACCTCAGGTTATATTCTAAAATAGGAATGGCTCGCTTTTCTGCAGATACCTGAATTAGGTACATATGTACGTGTAGCCCGCCAGTGACGTGCCGCATGGTACCTAGATATGTCAATAATATGACGTCTCATTGGTCCAAAAATAAAAAGGACCCCCCATCCATCTTTAAATCCCCGGAATTCCTATATTAAGACTAGCCCGGTTTTTCCATGCTTCGTCCCGCGGGAAGGGGGGGGGGGGGGACTGGACCTAGCCGCAAAAGAAAGTGGGATGCTACATATTGTCCCGCGGTTTGTGAGCCACTAATTTTTCTTCCTTTCCCTCCGAGCTACAGCTCAACCCGACATCACCTCACCTCGCCTCGCCTCACCTTCAGAGCTTACCTACCTCATACCTGCACGCCTCACGCCTCACGCCACCTTTACACGACAGCAGCTACTACGTAATCTATCTGGTCACGTCAAATTTGCATTCACTCATTGCAGCAGGTCCGCGTTCGTTGTCCGTACTACACGCGACACCATGCGCCATTAGTAGTAGGTGGCTTAGGGTACAGCAGGAGAAGAATAATGGGGAAGCGGCGGAAGGTTGCGCATAATGCTCGACCGGCGCAGCAGCATAAGTCCG
Organism: Daldinia bambusicola; assembly: GCA_022478815.1. NCBI lineage: Eukaryota > Fungi > Ascomycota > Sordariomycetes > Xylariales > Hypoxylaceae > Daldinia > Daldinia bambusicola. The sequence continues at coordinate 644,754 of MU284068.1, forward strand.
GCGGTAGCGGTCAGAAGCCGCAGGGGGCAACAAAGCCGAAACCTCAGAAGCAGCAGCAGAAACAATCGCAGCCGCAGCCGCAGCCGCAGCCGCGACGCGCCGAGCCGACGATACCCTTCGCGCCCGAAGACAAGATCCTGCTGGTCGGCGACGGCGACCTCAGCTTCGCGGCCTCCCTGGTCGAGCACCACTACTGCGCGGATGTGACGGCGACGGTGCTCGAGAAGTCCCTCGAGGAGCTGGCCGAGAAGTACCCGCACGCGGCGGAGAACATCGCCAAGATTGAGGCCGAGGACAGCAAAGTATTGTTCGGGGTTGACGCCACCAAGATGGCGGCATTCGTCGACAAGAAGAAGGGCGGCGGCAGCAGCAGCAGCAGCAAAGATGATGGCGGCGGCGCGGCGGCAGGTGTGATGGACAGGATCATCTTCAACTTCCCGCACGTGGGCGGGAAGAGCACGGACGTCAACCGACAGGTCCGGTACAACCAGGAGCTACTGGTCGAGTTCTTCAAGCGCGCGATGCCGTCCTTGGCACCCGGGGGGTCGATAATCGTCACACTATTCGAGGGCGAGCCCTACACGCTGTGGAACATCCGAGACCTTGCTAGGCACACTGGTCTCCAAGTCGAGCGTAGCTTTAAGTTCCAGGCGAGCGCATATCCAGGCTACCACCACGCCAGGACGCTCGGTGTGGTAAAGAGTAAAAGCGGCGAGACGGGCAGCGGCTGGAAGGGCGAGGACCGAGCTGCGAGGAGCTATATATTTGTCCGCAAAGACGACGAGGCTCGACCGCGTCCGGCAAGTAGTAAGAAGCGTTCGAGGGCTCAGGATGATGAGTCCTCGGATGATGACTGATGTACAAATTGCATATAAAATACCCCATTAAATCTGCCTCGGCAATCAGACGATATATAATCCTTAGGTTCGAAGTTCCCTAAGACCCATATGCACTCAAAAATCCTTGGGGCTATACTAATTTTAGATTGACGCCACTGATGGGTTAACGCCGTTTAGGATTAGAACATTGGTAGTTTAGAGTAAGATAGAAACACGGAACTTAACTCATGTAAGACAATGATCGGCCAACTCTAATATTAAAGACTGCTCTGGTATGAGTATGAGATAACACTACCTAGTCACTACAATGTTTCAAGGACATTTAGGTACCTCTCTAGAAACGCCACAGCATCTTCAGCTTTAAGATTCTTTCCCTAGGTTATGTTTGGCGTAGTAGTTAGTTTCGAGAGTTTCTCACCTTGACTATCCTAACTAGTGTCCTTAGGAATACGAAGTTTAATATCGAGGATGACGATAGCCATATCCATAGGTAGTGGTGCAGAGTTGTATTTCTATGTACTTGTACTTACTTCCTGTGGATCAAGTCTATATACAACTATGTCTTCTATAGAGTCTCCTCTTAGATTCAACTGAGAGCATATGGTGGTCCCTAAGGCAACTTATTAGCACATCAACAAAGTTAGGATTAATAGTTAGCAAGTACCTCTCCAGTGGTATCAGTATCTGAGGGTTGTGTCATTGGTGTCTTGGTTTGGTTCTATATGTGATAACACTTTTACCAACGTCATGATACGCTATTGCAGAATCGATATACTACTTACACGCCTTGTTCTTAATTAACTGGACTTATTGAAGAAATCACACGCGTTGCTATATGCCTAAGCCATTCCTACTACCGTGGATGTTGATTATAACCAATATAACCCAGGGTGCATCCCATGACACTTCTACATCTAAGTATTAACAAGGCGCTTAGCTGCGTATATACCGGCTCATGTTATAGGGATGGTGTAACACACTTCCTGCACTCTAATAGTCTTCTTTAATTTAGACGTCATAAAGTATCGCCTCGTAGCTACTATGCATCTATGCCTACCCCTAAAAAGCCAAGAGCATCATCCCGTGTCAGAAGACTAGGTTAGCACGCCATCCCGCGTTCCCCAGTATTTACAACACCAAACCGTTCTCTTACATACCTAGGTATCTAAATAAATAAGCTTGTCGTCGACGGTTGTACTTGCCCAGATCAAATAAAGTGCGGCGCCAAAATAAATTAACTACCTAACCTTACCTACCTAAGGTAAGGTAACTCTCATTATTTTCCGCTCCTGGGTTTAAAGCTGGAGCTCATCCCACCAACTGTACATCTATCATATATGTACGAGGTACCTAATATATTAAATCGCCGGTACAAGCCAACAAGCCAACCAGCTAGCTCTCCCTCTCCCTCTCTCTCTCTCTCTCTTATCCAATGCGAGCGGCTGCTAAACTTTTCTGGCCTATCACGGCGTCCGGGTTTATATGTCTTGCATGGTTGACGTTTGATATTATCCTATTGGCCAGTTTTCTTTTTTCTCGTGATACCTTACTTAGCTACGTCCTAACCTAACATAACCTAACCTAACCTACCCTCTCCTCCTTATGTAACTACTATAGACACGTAACCAATCCCCGCGTATCTATATACCTCCTCTTGTGAAACCCATCCCTCGTCGATGGACTTCGCTTCGTGTAGTATTACCTACCCGTGCGCTCCCCCCATATAGGTGCGCCAGGGGCCGAGGCGATCTAGAAATTCGCGTTTGAGTGTGGTGTAGTGCAAATGTCTTATTAGTAAGAATAATAATGGAAGACCTCGAAGTTACATTGCATGATGCTAGGTTATGTGAGATATACGAAATGTCGAATTATATATTATATATGGTGTTTTGTGTGGATGCACATTCTGGAATGGTACGCAAAGAGAATAATAACGCGATCAGCTGGTATTGGTAAAGAATGTTCGGACGGGATGTCCTCATGATTTTTACTGTTGTTTGAGTCAAGTGTATCGAGAGTTATCAGATATACAACTGTGACTTGTATATTTTCAGATAACGGTGATTTTATACTCCTCTCAACAGTGTACTTTTTGTCCCTACTTATATTTACCTATAAACGTACAATTCAGCCATACGTACAATACATGCGGTATGTGTTACCCCTTCCCTTCCCTCATAAACACCCCCCTATGGAACCAAGAACGCCGCGGAAAATAATACACGAATAAAAATGGCCTTTGCCAACTGCCAGGACCAAGGAGGGTCTGATATAACACCATCCCTGCCAAGAGGACTGTTGTTGGTAAATCCCCAAGTAGGAAAAGGCGAGCCGAATTTTTAGTTGTCCACCTGGCCGTGCGCCGTTTTAGAATGGAGAGTATCGAGCCGGGCTAGAAGTTAACAACAATAAAAAAAAAAAACCTCAACTCTCGCTAGAAGCGGAGGAAGAGGACAAAACATATAATGCAGATAGCCGCCGTCCAGCAGTTAGAACAGAATAAGAAGCCGTGTGGGGTATATCATGAAGCAGTATCCTATCCTTCCCGAAGACGTGAAATGCCTAGAAACATATACCTAGGGACGTTGTTTTTAATCCCTAGAAGCTTTGCAAAAACGAAATAAAAAAAGACTCAAAATGCCTCCCAACCAACAAAAAAAAAAAGCCTTTCCCTCTATGAGCCCAAAATACCCGGAAAGGGGATCGTGATACGCCCGTCTGACCAAATTGGTCGTCTAAATATACTGCACTACTCTTCTTTTAACTCCGATTCGATACCGTGGTTACCGGGGGGTGGGCGTCTTTTAGTGGTTCTGGGATATTTCTCGACCTGTCTCTATTCGGGAAAATGGGATCAATACCCCTATTGGATTCATACGTGTGGGAATTTCGTGGCGATGGCGGGAAAGGGGGCGGATGAAGAGGCTGCGTTCGCGGTTGTAGAGGAGGGAGTCCCTGTGACGAATCCTGCTGTTGTTGCGTGTGTGGAGGATGTGGTGGTGATCGCGAATCCATGGCAAGTGGCCCTCGATCTCGAGGTGATAAGTTCGCCCTTTCTACTTGGTCGATGGGTTCCGGGAGGGCACGAGGCGTATCCGTGGCCGAAGCCGGCGATGTTAATGGAAAAGATAGATTTCCTTGTTGCGGGCTGTCGACTGCACCGAAGCCTCGTTTCCGCGATTTCTGGTCGCCCGGATTACTCGAAATTTCGTATCCAGGCGAGGATGCGTATTCACGTTGGGGTTGAACTGCGATGGGGGCTAGAGGAGCTGGTGTGATGGGCGTATACTCCGCTAGCCGCGAATAGACCGAGCGAGCCTGGGCTTCCTTGTCGGCCTTGGAAGGCCGACCTCGCTTTTTGCCTGTCGAAGTTACAGGCGGACTAATGCTTACTGGTACGGCAGGTGGATAACCATTTAGAGGGGGGCGCGGCTGGATGATACGCGCTGAAGCTAGAGGAGGCTCGATAGGGGCCATCATCGCCTGCCTCTTTGCGGGGTGTTCGGCCAGATCGCTTAGGGACTTGCGCTTGAAGTTTGTTAAGTTCGGCGGCGGATATTTAGTCTGGAACATGTTTTCGACCGCACCGAAACACTGGTTCATATTGCGGCCTGTTATCATTAGGGGAAGTTCTGATGGAGACACGCCAGTAATACATACCACCGGGGAGTTGCATCGACATCCAGTTCGGCTCAACCTGGTGAGCCTTGATGAAGTCGACAAGAGTAGAAACATCTATAGTGCTGACTTTAATTATTTCACCTAAGACGAACCGCTATAACATGCAAAAATTAGTTACTCTGAAGGTAGTATCGTGGGAGCCAGACAAAGTTTACCTTCTCGTCGTCCGAAAACGTAGTATCCATGGTGAGCGACTACGTCTGACACCGGTAAAGACGATTTATGGGGGGGAGGGGGAAGGAAGACAAGGAATATGCCAGCAGAGTTGCGAGAAAGTCATTTGAATGTAAAAATGATCCAAGATATCAAACTTGGGAGGCAACTCGTCGTAAGGCAGATGCTGAGGCGGCGTAGTGTAATGAAGTGCGATAGACGCCTACTATGCCCGAAGTTCTAGGCCATCAGGTGGCAGTGATGGGCTGGGTAAACTTCAGATAGCAGGGTGGGTGGTGTACGGCGCCGGGATGCTAGGTAGGGTAAGGGAGGGCGCGGGAGAATCGCAAGAGGGTAAAGAGACGCGCGCAAAAAAAGGCAAAAAAGAGAAGAGTACGACACAAGCGCGCGTCTTAGGCGAAGAGAGAACCAAGCAGTAAAGCGAGCGTGTCTCAGTTGAGTAAGTTGACTAACCGTTAAGTTGTACAAACGAGGGAGTATGAGCCGTGGTCGTTAAGAATGCGCGGCGATCTCCTAGGTTGCGTTGCGTCTACAAGGGTAGCGCAGTGGAACAGGGTGTGGTCTTTTTTTTTTCCTTTCTGTTAACCAGGGCCTCCTTGGGCTTGGGTACGTCCGTATTGTACATCTGAAGAGGGCCGGGCAAAAATAATAATTAATTGTTAAGATGGACTTGGATTTCCCCCTAGTCTGTCTTTGTCAAAAAAAAGAGTCCCGAGCTTTTTCACGCCATCAGGCGAGTGGCCCTCTTGCAGAAACCCAACATGTAATATAACCAAGCCAAATCTGGGAAAAAAATAAACTGATCTTTTTAGCGACGAGGCGCTGGTGCCGAATTTCTTTTTCCCCCTTCTCTACTTCGTATTGTCCCTCCCTATCTCCTTGCGTCTGCCGCCAGCAATATGTATAATTCCAGAATGCAGATAAGTTCATCCAGGTTCCGCATGAGTCGCGAACTGCGGCGCTAGATCGAGATAGACAAGCGATCGGTATAATTGTTGGCTCTAGAGCTGGCCGTACCGTTCTCCCAAGATCTGGGTTCGGAGGCTTTCCTCGCTCACCTTAGGTCCTTAGCCCATGCAAGAAGCACGAGCATGAGCACGGACAAGAGAGATGTGAGCTTGCGAGACGCGCAGATTTGGTGTAGTGCCGCCGCTACTAGCCAGCAGGTCATATGCTGAAAATATATGCCATTAAGGAAGTATCGTGCATAACCATTGCAACCATCACGATTTTGGCTCGATAGTTGACTGGACTGTCGATATGCAGCTCTCTCCCTCTTGCAGATGGGCAAATACATCCATGTCGTTGGCTGTAAGCCAATCCCGCTGACCACTTAGACAAATCGGGTCGCCTGACTAGGCTCTTCTTGCATTGGGCTGGTAAGAATCGAGAAACATTGAATCTCGTCCTCCCTCATAGAGGCTAATTCCCACATTCCCACACCACCATAACCACCACTACCATCATTCATCATCATTGAGAGGTCTTCTGTTAGTAGTAGTCTTGTTCTACACCGCCAAAGTGCAATAGCAAAAAGAAGACCAACGGATTAATGGCGGGAGATGTAATGTGATCGAAAAGGCAACGGAATAGCATAAGCCCATAAGCACGGAACTGAGAAATCCCATTAGCTCCCGTGTAGCTAAGAGCATTTCCTAGGTGGATTTTGGATCTCATTGGTCGTCCTTCCCTGCCTCCGCTCGCTCGTTTTTGTAGTAGCTCTCGAAACCATCTCCGCTCTGCGGTAGCGACCTCGTCGGGGGTCGCTTGACTGGCCGAGAGTTGCTGAATTCTCGCCAATCGCAGTCGCGGGGAAGTGCTCCTAGAGCATTCCCACGCTTAGCGACAAGCACAGATCAAGAGTTCGTTACATATGACGAGCTGTTAGCCGCGAAGTCCGGATAGGGATTGTAGTTGATCCATCCGCCATTATATAAAAGATGCTAGATGTCCTATGCCTTTCGAGCATAGATCTATATATTTTCTCGATTTGAGGAATTGAAATCCTTTTTTTTTTCTTTTGCGGAGCGCCACGTTTTTTTTTCTCTTTTCTTTTACAACCTGGGGATTGCGTAGCTCCGGACGTTAGGCCTTTATATATATATGTATGCTGCTCCGACACCCATACCGCCTTTTTCCTACCTCAACTTCAGGCTCTGTTCTATGCATAATGAGTTGGCAATTCCTCATAGGGGGACCCACCCACTCAGGTATAACCCGTCATTGTTCGCATACCAGAGATCCTAGACGTTGATCTTGACACGATGCAAGACAGTTCGATAAGAAGGATAATATTTTCCTAGCGTCTGGCCTATGTTCATCATATAAGTGCTGGACGCTATTACGTATGTCAAGGTCGAGGGGGGACCCGACAGCTGTCCCTTGAACCTTGAACTCCTTTGTTGCAACCATCACCGCGACTTTGCAGGCCTTGATATTACTTGTACCACGTTCCATGTCGATTGGCCCGGTTCTAAAGATTTGAATCTAAATTGCTCGGACTTGCTGGATGCGAGAATGGTGTGGTTCGATGATTCACATCTTGCGCCCTCTCGATCCCATAGGCGTCCCATAGGCGTCCCAGAGCTTCTATCATTCACTGTTCTTGGACGTGGAAGTTATGATGACAATTGGTTGTGCTTTCAGTATCAGACCAGGATGCCGAGTACATATAACAGGTAATTGGCGAGAATAGCAAGGCCTATTCTACTTCTTTTTTTTTTTTTTTTTTTTTTTTTTCTTAATGTGCAGAACGGAGCTATAATCTTGATGGCTCCGGAATGCTCATGTCTGTCACATACTATACATAACCTACCTTCAAAGAGCATTGCTATAAATGCTGCAAGTTGGTTAAACACCTACTATTGGAAGTGTTAACCCAGATCATACATTATCAGTTATCTAGGGAGGCCAAAGATAATGACAATAACAACAACAACAATAAGAGGAACAACATCGCAGAAGGGAATAAATGGAATCGACTTGAACGTCTTCAAGGTTTGTGAAAAGTATGATTTTATTTATTTGCTACTCATCTGAAGTTAAAAAGAGCAAGTACCGTCTTGTACCGATATATGAGGCAATAGGAGAGGATTCTTCCCCAATAAGCCATTGTTAAGGTTTATAGATACATAATTAGATACATGTCCTTAGCAAAAAGTTTATTCTACATCTGCGACGCCAACCCACATAACCTCTGCATTATTCCAAACTGGCGAAACTGGTAACAGGGCATGTATGGGGGGCAGTGTTGTACAAAATACCATGTTATACCACGTTATATGGCGCTAAAGACCAATGATTAGTGGGATTAGTGAGGAATAGTGGGACAAGGCCGCAATCCGTAGGCGTCGGATAATTGAATTCTGCCCCCCCGAATTTACAAAGGCTGGCGCGCCACGCTTTAACGTACAGTGCAGCGCTTTCGCAGGCTGGGAGTGGGTGTATTGAGTACTTCCAGCACCTTTTTTCATTTGGGAGGAAAGACGCAACCTGCAAGCAACTCTTTTTTTTTCGGCCATGACAGCGCCGTCACGATATTTTCCCATCTTCGCAACTTTACCAACTAACTTACCCCAGATGCCAAAACTTTGTTGTTCTTATATGTTCAGCGCATGTTCAAGGCCGTCTTAATAACAAGATAAATTGGCGATAAATTGGCGAATTATCCGCTTGCAATGTCACAGACGCCGTACACGAGATAGTACCGATCTTCCGCCCTCTCACCTAAGTTTCGTTCATCTCTCTCGTCCTTAGTCTACTTTTCTCTCCTATTGTCTCGCCCTTCTCTCGCCCTCTTCGCCTTCTTCGCCTTTCTCACCTTGGCTCTACATGTTCGCGGACGAGACATTGGAAACATTGGAGTCGCGTAACCTTGATAGTCTCGAAAGCCTATCAAATTCGATACATCTCTTCCTACCGCGTATCCAACCAACCAATTGCACCCTCTTCCAACATAGTTCCATTCATCCACTACCTGGTGCATTGTGACAACAGGACATAAGAGCCTCTTTTGGCTTTGTCGCCATCATGGAAGATGAGGAGCGTATCAAGGATGGCCTAGAAAGTCTTGCTGTCGACACTGCGCCCGCCTCGGAACAGATTATCGTGAAGAAGGAAAGTGATAGTACTACCTCGTCGCCAAATGCTAGCAAAGATTCCCAAACAGGGAGCTTATCACCTGATGATGTGAAAGATCGTAGTGATAGTGCATCTACTCCCGATGGACACCCCCCCAAACTCTCTCGAAAGGCATCTCGCAAAATGGCGGCTCCACCGGCTCAACTTTACAACGACTTACCTGACGTTACCTCGGAGTCTTGCAGTCATTTCCAGTTGATTCCGGATTGTTTATATGGTTCCAAATCTCTTGGGTCAACAGAACATGACGCGCTGGATTGCGACTGCAGCGAAGAATGGCGTACGTACCACATATCCCCCTAACTTGTAGGCAATGTCTACAGAGCACTAACAGGGATTATTCAGGGGATGGCACGAACCATGCCTGCGGTGAGGATTCGGACTGCATCAATCGAGCGACCAAGATGGAATGCGTCGATGGTGATTGCAACTGTGGCGATGGTTGCCAGAACCAACGATTCCAGCGCAAGCAGTATGCTGACGTCTCAGTAATTCAGACCGAAAAGAAAGGTTTCGGTCTGCGAGCAAACGTATTTCTTGAAGCTCATGACTTTATTTATGAATATATCGGAGAAGTTATCAACGAGCCAACCTTTCGAAGGCGGATGCTCCAATACGACAAGGAAGGCATTCGCCATTTCTATTTCATGTCACTGACGAAAAATGAATTTGTAGACGCTACCAAAAAGGGTAATCTGGGTCGCTTCTGCAACCACTCTTGCAATCCAAACTGCTATGTAGATAAATGGGTGGTAGGTAGCAAACTTCGCATGGGCATATTCGCCTCGAGGAGGATTCAACCTGGCGAAGAACTGGTCTTCAACTACAACGTGGACAGGTACGGAGCCGACCCTCAACCCTGCTACTGCGGGGAACCCAACTGCATCGGTTTTATCGGTGGCAAGACACAAACCGAGCGCGCAACGAAATTGTCCGACGCGACCATCGAGGCTCTCGGAATTGATGACGCCGATGGCTGGGATACTACAGTCGCGAAGAAGCCCCGCAAGAAGAAGATTACGGAAGACGATGAGGAGTACGTTAACAGCGTACAAGCTCGCGGGCTGGATGAAAAGGATGTCACCAAGGTCATGGCTACGCTCATGCAGTGCAAGGAGAAGTGGATCGCTGTCAAATTGCTGGAGCGTATCCAACGCTCTGATGACGACCGGGTCCGCAATCGAGTTGTGCAAATGCACGGATACCAGATTCTCAAGACCGCGCTCAACACGTTTATGGACGACAATAACGTAGTTCTTCAGATCCTTGATATCCTCTACAAGTTCCCTCGCCTGACCAAAAATAAAATATCCGATTCCAAGATCGAATCGACTATTCAGTCGCTGACAACATCCGAGCATGAAGATGTCTCTGCGGAAGCTGCGCGACTATTGGACGAATGGAGCAAATTGGAGGTCGCGTACCGGATTCCCCGAAAAAAGTTGGACCCGAACGCCCAGTCAACAGCTAATGCACAGTCTGTCAACTCTTTCGAGGAACGTCGCGCAAATCGCCCCGAAGAGCCGCTTATCAAGAGTGTTTTCACGCTTCCCGATAACATTCCTAAGGGACCGCGGAGCAATATTCCTCAACGAAATCCTAATTACTTTAATAACCAGCGTTTTCGACGTCCTCAGGGTCAGAGCTTACCCCCGGGCTGGTTTACCGCCACCGATAAGCGTGGCAACTTGTACTACTATACCCGGACTGGTGTCACGACATGGCAAAAGCCGACTGCGCCACCCGAGTCAGGCCCCTCGCAACCCAAGGGACCGTCTAAGGCAGCCCAGGAGCAGAAGACGCTGCAAGATATCATCGATTCTGTCACCAAGCCGGAAAATGTTCCCAGGCGATCAGCATCACAAACTCCGCAGACCAGCAGCACCCCAACTCAGGAGCCTAAGAAGGAGAAATGGCGTTCTTTGCCGATTGAGAAGCAAATGAAGATCTACGAAAATACGGTAAGCATTGTGTTACTCCATAATTCTGCGTTACTGGATTGCTGATTATACCCAGCTTTTCCCTCACGTAAAATCCGTCGTGGATAGGTTCCATAAGAAGCTCCCCAAGGACGATCTGAAGAAGTTCAGTAAGGAGATTAATAAGAAGCTCGTTGCATCTGATTACAAGAATAACCGTGTGGATGATCCAACCTCAATTTCCGAGAAACAACAGAGGAAGGTCAAAGAATACGTCAAGGACTTCTTTAACCGCGCAGTTGAGAAGTACAGGGCTCGCGAGCAGAAGAAGGCCGAGAGAGCTAACGGGCATAATGACTCGCAAGCAAGCCAAGACGCCGATTCCACCGCGACGCCGGCAGCCAAAGATGAAGATACCATCATGACGGATGACGAAGGGGTCAGCTCGACTCCAGGCAGTCTCGATCGTAAACGAAAACGCGAGGACGATGTGTCTGGCTCACCCAGCTTAACCCCTTCTGAGACACCTTCGATGAAACGTGTGAAGGAGGATGAGGGTGATGTCCCGAGTCCCCCGCCCCCGCCCCCTCCACCGCTTGACGGTGAAGCTGCGATGGACATTACAAGTGAATCAGATAAGCTCGGAGAACAGGACAGCCCCTTAGCAGAGAAAGAAGAAGCACAACGCGTAGCTGCCGAAGTGGAACGACAGAAGCTTCGAGAGGAAGAAGCGGCGCTTGAGCGAGAGAATGAGCTTAACATGCTCGCTTTCGAAAGGGAGCAACACGATAAGCTGGTAAACGGCAATAACCATATCACACCAGAAGGGCTTCCCCAACCCCACGAAAACGCGAACGGTGTATTAGACTCGGCGGGCGAGGACGGAACTCCAATTCAGCACAGCGCTAGGAAGCATGAGGTTATGAGCCACTAATATGCCTATAACTGCTTCCAGATACTCACTTCTTACTAGTGGGTGCTAGGCCACATCCGTTGTCAACTTCCAAGCGGCTCTATCAATCGAAGCATTTGGGATAGTTCTCTACAAGAACCCCATGTCCATTAATCTATTTATCTATATAAGCCTCAGCCATCGTCCCACTCACAACATGTACCATCGACCTTTTATATTCTCTACCTCTACCTCGCACATTGGTAACTCGATTCAATTCTAGGGAAGGATGTTACTCCGATTCCTTCAACTTTTCTTCATTATGCTTATACAAAGGTGTTTATGATTGCATTTTCCCGGTCAAAAGTACGCGGTTTTAGGGGTTCTGGTTCATTTGGTGGCGTTAAGTAAAGGGCCAGTTACACCTTGTTTGCATTTCAATCATCATTTCAATCATCCGCCACCGTCAGGTCGCGGAGCAACGCACAAATAAAGGAGTGTTATTTTCAAATTTTCGGAGAGGCGGCATATCATGCAGTCGATTAATAGGGGCAAGGCCCCGGGGAGGAAAAGATGGATGAGGCTCGGTTCGCCAGACGTTACGATTGTGGCCGGCCGCCTTAAGATAACAAGTGAAGAGATGTCATACTAATACGCGCAGACTTCCTAGGGTCTCCATTTCAGCATGGCTGAGTTGGGAGTACCAAGCAACGGCAGCAGACGATAGTCGAGCTAGGTCTTTGTGCCATAATAGAGAAAGGAGAAGGGCGAAGGGGACAACAACGGCTGGGATTTTATGTGGTCCAGTATATATCTCTGGTGATCCATACCACCACCATCACCATCCATCCTGTCAATAAAAAGGGACAAAGGGGCTACTACTTCGCGAGAGAGAGATAGCCTCAGTTCGCAGTTTCTTGTGCAATCGAGTCTTCCGATGTATGAAAAGACTAGGTGCCTTAGATTAGGTACCTATCTTGCCGAGGGGCTTCGCTATGCTTTTTCGATTGACTTTATTGAGGACCTACGAATGTGAATGAATATGCGCTGTGCTTTTAGAGATGGTAGGAAGTTAATATGCAAAACGTGGCGCTGATTTTACGGGTAATTAGTTCGAGTTTACCTGATACTTACCTAGGTACCTAAGGAGGTAGGTAATGATATTTGAATTCGATTACCAGCAAGGTTTTCAATAGGTTAGGTAGTATTCTTCAAGTCTGTAGCATTTCTTTACAATGCTACGTAATCTATCATGACAACAACGATTACTACGTCCCACGACAGCAGCGAACTAGCACCCGAATTCTTCTGTCTTCCAGTTCTAGTCGAGCAATTCAAAACTCTTTCTTTCTTTCCTTTCCCTCTTCTCTCTAATCTCATCCCATCTTATTCCGCCTCCCCCCCAACCTGTTCCTCTTTGCTCTCTCCCGTGTAGCCTGTCCTCTCGAATATCCCGTCAATTTACGATAGAAGCCGACAAGCGCCTCGGTAAGCTGTAGGGTAACACTAAAAAAAAAATCAAAAAAAAAAATTCAAATATAAGCAAATATAGGTACGTAAAGATAGGTAGTAAGGTAAGGTATAAGGTTAGGTATATACCTAGCATGGAGGTGATAGTAGCACCCGGATCAACATAATCCATCAACCATCCTTCTCGGAATGCCCATCCCACGGCTCATTTCCCTTCTCTTCCTTCCTTCCTTCCCTTTCCTTTCCTCTCTAGCTTGCATGTCCCTCGTAAATCCATATCATTCATACGTATCTGACCGTATCTAACATATCCGAATCCCGTCCCATATTCCAGCCCTATTAATTCGCCCTCCCTCCCCTTTCTGTAGTGTACCTAGTTTAAAACACCCAAGACACTCCATCTAAAAGAAAAACGCACCGCCAAGAGCCAAAGCCTCAGCCAATCCCGTCCCCCATTTATCACCGCCCGTCCCCCCCCCCTCCTCCTCCTCCTCCTCCTGCTGTCAACTCGAAGCGACCTTCTCCAGCGCCTCGACCAGGATATCCGCATGGTGCTTCTCGAAGATAAGCATGGGCCGCAAGCGGACGGCGCTCGCGCCGCTCCCCCCGATGTTCACGCCGAACTTCTTGGCCCTTTTGAGGAACCCGTCCCGGTCCGGGTTGTCGAAGGCGATGAACGTGCCCTGGCCCTTGCCGCGCAGGTTCTCGAACTGGCCCGGGTATTTCTCCGACAGGCCCTCCAGCTTGCCGTACAGGTAGTCCCCGACGCGCGCCGTGTTGGCCACCAGGTCGTGCCGGTGGATCTCGTCGACGATGGCGCGGAAGAGCAGCGCGCGCGCGGGGTCGCCCATCCACGTGTTGAACTGGCGGTAGGGCTTGTTGGGGCGCAGGGTGGGGTCGCCGTAGTAGAAGCCGGCGGTCTGGGCCTTCTTGCTGAAGGTCACCATGTCCGGGGGCTCGGGCAGGTCCCAGTGGTCGTGGGCCCAGAACTTTCCGGTCGCGCCCACGCCCGTCTGGACCTCGTCGACAATTAAGAGAACGCCGTGCTTCTTGGTCAGCGCGCGCAGGCCCCGGAAGAAGGCCGGCGAGGCGTGGTTGTCGCCGCCCTCGGACTGGATGGGCTCGACGATGACGGCGGCGGGCGGCACGTGGTAGGTCGTGATGAGGTGCTCGACCTCGGCGAGGGAGTCGGCCTCGGCCTTGGCGTTCTCCTCGGCGTGCTCCTCGAGCGGGTACTTGAGCTGGGGGAAGGTGGCGTGGGGCCAGTCGAAGGCGGGGATGTCGAGCTTGTGGATGGGCTTGGACCGGGTGGTAGAGAGGGTGCCGAACAGGCGGCCGTGGAAGGCGGTCTTGAAGGACAGGATGGAGAGCTCGGATGCGCCGGGGGATTTGTTCAGCATGGACGATTCCAGCTCTTCTTCGGTGAACTCGACGGCGGGACCGCCCCGGTCGCGTTGCCGCCGCCACATGAAGGCTGCTTTGAACGCCGTTTCGTTCGCATCCGATCCGGCCATGCCCGTGAAGACCTGGTTGAGTCCCTTGGGTGCTACCTTGAGAATACCGGTCTCCAAGACGTCCGCCCAGTCGTGCGAAGGGAAGTTACCCAGAGCGGGTCGGTTAATTAGGGCCGTGATCATTTCCGGACTTTCGGCGGCTTTTCTCAAAACCGGGTTGTTGTACCCGACAGGTATCGAGGCGATCTGAGCATAACTTGATAGATAAATGGTTAGCTTCTACCAGGTTGGTGAGGAGAAGTGGCCCTTGCTATGCATAAGGTAGGTAAATAAGTACTTACACATCGAGCAGAGCATTTCCATCCGGGTCGACAATGTAGTTCCCCACGCTCTTGGTGTAGTCGGCGAGCATGTTTAAACTTCGGGTGTCGAAGACCTGAGTTAATTTGGTGATGTATTCTTTGGTTGCCGGACCGGGGATCTCCGTCTTCAGCACGGGACGGTCTGGTTCGCCAGGAACAAAACTCGAAGCCATCCTGGCACCGGATACTGCTAGACTCCGCGAGAAAGGTTGTCTCGATATCGCCATGGCGGATAAGGATTTGGAAACGGTAGTGAGGGGTCGCAAGGCGACTCCATGGCGAAGAATACCCATCTTTTATGATTTATACCCGGACTTTGGACCCTTTCACTCACCAAGAGGCCAATCACGAGGAGAGGGGTATAAAATTAGCCGTCTTCGAAAAGAATTGTCCTACTTCGATAACTGGACAACTCGACAACTCGACAACAAAGAATGAAAGAGAATGTCCGAGGGGTCCAACCTGATTTAAGCCTGCAGGTGTTTTAAGAGGCTTTAAGAGGTTTAAGACTCGTAGGAGGGAAGGCAAGGGAAGAGAAGGACCCCGATGGCATAATAAAGCTTAAAGAGCTATCAGGAGCTTCTTATCGGTTCGTAGCGGCCGAATCCCAGCAACCCAAGCTTTGCGGGGTCCTCTAAACCCTGCCGTGATTGGACAATGAGTCGCTTGCCGGTTACGTCAGCGATATCCGGTCTATACTTATTTACGTAACGATGCGTTTCCTGTCCTATCATTGGACCGCCTTCGCCTCTCCTACCTTGCCCCCGCACACCTGAACAAGCAGATTCCGGGTCCGTCGCCCGAGCCCCAGCGTCCCGGCTCCTGGGGCTGGAGAAAAGCAAAAGCTCGAATTAGCAATTACGGAATCCGGAAGGTCCATGCGATATCGCCTCCACTAAAAGCATCTTCCCGACATCGCACACCTTTGCTGCTAATCATCCGACTTTTCGATACCACGATGAGGTTATAAGAATCGTATCTTTACGAATTGAGATAGATATTTGTAAATATATTTGTTTTCGAAGAGGGGCAGATCCGTTTTTGAGAAGTGATGGAAAGATAAAGGTGCATATATCATGTGTTACCTACTTGCAGACAGCCAATACTTACAGGTATAAATAAGTTGCATTTCCGGGTTACCGGTTATATCTTACTCATGCGGTTGCCGTATGCATGCAACGTGTTCAGCGTGTTAAGTGAGTTGGTTACAATTTGATTTGTTGTACTAGGTAGGCTGTGTAGATTAGGTTACTATGTGAAATACTATATAAGAGAGTAAAGGGTCCAAGAGTTCTCAACAATATATTTTGAAAGTATCTATATCATACCTTTTTTACCAATAGTTAACACGCGATACGCGATACGACGACTTGTATAATTCCAATCAGCGTCGAACTGTATATCATAAAACTGTCAGATGTTTTATAGGTATATTAAGATTGTTGTTAGGTACAGGTATAAGTAAAGTAATACCTTTCCCTTATCACTAGACTATGGGGAAGTTGTGTATAAAGAACCACACTACAATATTATATTCTACTTAACTGACCTAGGTACCGACTGCGACTATAGCTCCTCCCTAGGACAATACCAGGCTATCATGGACTTTTCTAAGTTGTCAACAGAGCCTTGTAATTATCTTGATACCGATACGTATAGAGTATACCCAGTCGATAATGGAAAAGGTAATTTTCAAGTATCACAGAATCCAGTGCTTTCCCAGCGGCGGGCCAATGAGCTGTAACAGTCGATAGAGCTTTCAGAACGGCTTGTTCAAGTTATAACATGTTCGATATCTGAACCTTGTATCTTCACGGAGGATATAATATACGAACCAAAGTCTATAGGAAGATTCGGGTTGTTATATCAATCAACAACTGATTCCCACCAAGTGATCGCATCTGATTGGAAACGCCGTCAAATAAGCCGTTGGTTACCTGTTATGCCCGTGTTGCTCATATAACACTTGCAAGTATCTTCTTGCCAGGGGTGTGGGCATATCAGGGGTATACTGGCTGCTAGTATTAGGCTCTGCTGTCTATATAAAGAGTACTCAGTTCTTTCGTAAAAGGATAGAAGGTGAGGTGTCACTAGGCTCTCTACAATGTACTACATGTACGACCCTGATATTCACCCTGTATATGGTATCCACCAAGGGCACCGAGTCTGATGTTTCTGGGTCAACCGGCATCGTTCACGTATTCACTGCGGTGCACGGGTTCTAATCAGATCGCTCGGTAGGTGTGGCTACGTGTAAGTCGTTAGGAACTAGAGCCAAATAGCATGAAAGTAATTAATTTGTTCCGCGAGGAGCCTTAACTGAGGTGGCTACAGGAGACTACGGTCACCCAATACATCCTGAAGGTGTCGTTGGTTTTAGGTGTCTTATCTAGAATCCTAAACTACGTCAAACAGTGGAGAGTCTTCATGATGGGAAAACAACATGTAGCGTTTAGAGAGCTACCATCCGCTCGAGGGAGGAGAATAAAAGACAGGACCAAAGTTACCTTAGGTACAAGAACAATAGGCATATTTACAGCCATCACTTGTTGAATATCGTTCATGACGAGTTCGAGTCTGCCGGGAAAAGGAAATAGGCAGTATGGTGCGGTCGATGGATATGAGGTATGAAACCAATCGCTTAGGCCGTATACGATAGTGGTCAGGAGACGGGATACCTAAGTAGCCAATACCTAGACCCCCAGCCGCCGCGAATTGCTCAGAACAGAATTTTCCTCCGTGTCTATGTATATGATGTGAAATTCGCACCTACGTATTCGAATATCAAGCAAATTATCACGAACTGAGCGACTAAGTGCTAGACTTGACACCCACCTAGATAACGAAGCAGACACTTTTCGAGACCCTTCATCTCTTCTAAGACTAAGTACCTATATGGTTCATTGTAAGTTAGACTCTAACCAGTCTTCTTTTCCGTATTTATTCTATTTCCTCTTCGTTATTTCTTTCTCTTCTATCCTCTTCTTGACTTTTTCCACTTCCGGGCCCTATTCCCTTTTTCTGCGGGGAATTCGTATTCGGCATTTGACTTAAGCAGGTAGGTATGACGAGGTTAAGGTTGGAGAGACATCTACTAGATACTATCTAGTAGATACTGAGTACTAGCTTAGGAACTGTAAGTTGAGTATATTGCCTAACTGTGCCTATATGATTTTTATTATAACTCAAGATACACCGGCTTCCCTGGACTACCTCGTATAAATATTTTTACCTCGTTCTTCTCTTTTTCATACTTTCGTATGTAAGTCGCTGAGAATCTGGTAAACTGCTAAAGTAATAATGAGACCGTATAATCGGGGGCAACAAGGGGTATAATCAATGTCGTGTACATATGTTAATGCTATGGCTTTCGCTGATAGTTTGACTACCTCCTCCTTGAGGTAGTTATATGTACGATTCACCCGCTACGAATACCCCAATGCTATCTACTACTAGAATGACCAAAGAGATAAAACATCGGTTGATCATTTTACTCTCACCCAGAAATAACTGATCCAAGAGCCTTGTATTCCGGTATATCGTTGATTAGGTACCCTCATACTAAAGGAATGTGACTGTCAAGCCAAGTAGGACTCAGACGCTCAGCAACGAAAAATGAGAGACATCAGCTCCAGCCTCACAGCCTTATTAAACCCCGCCATCTCCTACCCTACCAACCAACCTACCTGCCCACGAGCTTGACCAGGGGGTCGCAGTCGCAAACTGAACAAACAGAATGCGCAAACCTAGCAGCTGAAAGCCCAAGACGCATAGGGTCAATTTCCCCTGAGACACGCTTACCTGTAATTTACACAGCTTTTCCCCAGTCCTTAACTTAGCGCTGTGCTGTGCGTACCTATAATGCCTTATATGTATGTATTGTACGCACGAACCGCGCCGTCTCCCACATGAAACCAATCGCAGCCCCTGCTGAACTGCGCACGGTTCCTACAGCAGCGAGCTCATTACGTAGGCTGGTAGGCAGGTAGGTATTTTGCAAGACAATATCACCCACGGCGCTATTTACTGCCGTGTGTATTGCATGTACTAATATGTAAACTCCGACCTGATCTGTCAGATTTCCATTACTACCGTCGCACAACAGCAAGTTCCATACAGGTAGGAGGTATCTAGCACGTTATTTGCGCGGATCCGCCCGCAGCACGCAAGAAAAAAGTCCTACATACATACATGCATACATACTACCCTGACCTTAGTTAGTAGGTACATAAGCTGAGACGTAGTACGAACCAATCAGAGCGTCGGTGTGCCTGAATTTTCCTTTTCCCCCTCTTACTTCTTCAACGGCATGTGTGTCTGTAAGAGGTAATTTTCTACCAACCTACATGTAGACACCATCGACCACCACCATGAACCGTCGACCGTCAGCCGTCACCAAATCATCATCACCAATTGCGCAGGATTCCCGTGTCGGAAGGATCGTAAGCTAGGCCGTAATCTGATTAGTCCCCACGGACCTTTCGGAAATTTGATTATGACTTGAGTTGTTTTTTTTTTCTTTTTTTCTTCTTCTTCTTCGAGAACTGAATACCTAGTACCTGGCAGCTATAGCACATGGGCCATGGGCTATAGATCATAGCACAGCAAAAAAGAAGGAGAAGGGAAAAAGAAGCGAAAACGTGGCCGCGTAAGACCGTTCCGCGATCCCGGCAGCCAATCTTTGGAACGAGATTGGGAATGAGATTTTCCAACGTACTATGTACACAAGGCGGCATTGACTGCTAAATTGCCTCGTGGGAAGCCTGGGCCGAATCTGCCGGGTTTCCTGGTTTATATGAAACCTCTGTTATATACCAACATTATGGGCGTTGCTGTTTACTTTTCCTTTTCCCTTTTTTATTTTATCTCATCCCTTCTTAGGAAAACTGTTTACCTTAGGTACCCACGTCTTTATTAGATGTGTTATAAACAAAGAGGTATGGGACTCAAACAACCTAGGTACCTAGGTAGGTAGGGACATCTGTTGAAGGTTTGGAATACCGATACCGACGACAACGACAATTACCTTACCTACTACCTTCTACCATCGTCTAGCGCCGCAAACTAGGTTAGCACACTCTGCTATGATGCCTAGCATAACGTCCCGTCTTCTGCACTGCCGCGGCCTAGACCGCCCTAACGCAAGAGAGACACTAGCACTGGCCGTCGGTGAAAAAAAGAATGAAGAAAAAAAAAAAAAAAAGGAAAAGAAAACTCTTCCTGACCCTCTCTTCTCCTCTCGGCCGGTTAGGCTAGCTTTTAGCCAGCCGTATATGCATTACATACTACATACATAGTAATAGTAGTAGTCCAGACCGACGAAACCCTCCCAAGATCCAGTGTTAGTGCTGCCCCAAGACATGGCAAAGCAAAGCGAAATTGCGGTGGATCTAGGGTTTGGGTAGGGCTGCTAGCTTGCGCGGCGTTGGGCTCGTGTTTTTCCAAAAAGTCTTTGACGTAGTAGTGTCCATGGTGTATGTGCGTATGAGCGTATGTGCCTACTAATGTACGGTTGTATGGATATGGATATGGATATGGATATGGGATGTTCCCGGTCTTTTCTGGGGCTCAGATCGCAAAACGATCTTATTCAACTACCTAATGAAGATAATAGATGATGAAGGGGGAAAAACAAAAAAGCGAAACCCGGAGCTCTGGGTACGGCTTTAACATTAGTGGTAGCGAGAAATCACCACAGCTTTGACACGTGGTGATTATTCTGACATGCATATGCTTGCTATATTGTCTCGGAAGGGAAGTTAGTATTAAAGCGGGTTTAAGAGATACAGTGGGGTACCAAAAGTCTGTGTGCAAAGGGTCATTTTCTACCAAAATCCAATATTTATTTAACAATTTTAACAAGTAATTAAAAAATAAAATAAAATAATAAAAAATAATTTAATTATATTAATGGATTATAAATTAATTAAATAATTTATTTATGATTTTTATTTTAAAGATTTTAAGGTTAAATATTATTAAATTTAAAGGTAAAAATAAAGTTAAAAAAAATAATATTTTCTTTAACATTTTATATATTTTATATGGAATATTTAAAAATATTTTTACTTTTATTAATATTATTAATATATTTTCACTATTATAATTAATTTTAAAAAAATTTTAAATTATAATAAATAATATAATAATGAAATTTAATAATATTTAAAATAAATTATTTTTATTATTTTATTTTTATTTTTATTTATTTATTAAAATTATTATATAAATGTTAAATTTTAATAGAAAATAACTTTTTATATATAAATTTTTAATAATTTATTATATAATTATAAATTATATATATATATATTTTTTAAAATAATAAAATAATAATAAATATAATATTAATAATATTAATTAAATAATTAAAATTTAATAATAAAATAATTTATTTACTTTTTTATATAAATTAAATTATTAATATATATATATATTAATTTATATTAAA
>MU284069.1:0-111415 GCA_022478815.1 Daldinia bambusicola
CCAATACAAATTAGTATGTATGTGTGTCGGTGGCTGAACTAGTGTCAGAAGTGGATTGGTCGTCCAAATATTATTTTTTGGTCGTGCAACTAAGGCTACTGAACAATTGAAGGTTGGAGAAAAAAAAAAAAATTAATCTTGAAGCTTCTCACCTCTCCATCAGATCCCACAATTTGACGACCACATCGAACAACAGCGCCGGTAACCCTTCGCCAGAAATCTCGCAGATTTTAAACAACTGAAGCCGTTATAAGCACCCAGCTACAATTTATCGAAAGTATAAGCGACCTCGACTTTTTCTATTCGAGGGCCAGCCAAACGGGACGAAACAAATACAGCTGTAAAAAGGGAAGCAAAAGCACAACACCGTCAAAATGCATTTGATGTACACCATGGACGAGAGCGGCAAGCGCATCTACACCCTGAAGAAGGTCCTGAACGGCGAGGTCACCAAGTCCGCGCACCCGGCACGATTCTCCCCCGACGACAAGTGGTCGCGCCAGCGCGTCACCCTCAAGAGACGTTTCGGTCTGCTATTGACGCAGCAGAGTAAGTCTTATTTAGGCCTCCCCCCACTCTCAAGGCAAATAGATAGGTAGCCCAAACTACCCTTCTCGAGATGCAGTTGAGAGCTGGTCAGAGGAAAGCGAATACATATACTGACGAACATTTCTTTTCTACAGAGAACAAGGTCGCCGAGAACTCGCGGTGAAGCATTGTCCATCATGTTGGTGAAAAAGAAAAATCGAAATCGGCAAACTGATATCTAAAATATTCGATTCGGCTGTTCAAAGGTTGCAAATATAGTCCTCTATTGGACTGGCGTTCATGGCGTGCGAATCAGGAAGAGAGATGTTCGACTTTCAGGATTATGGACTACCTATGACAAGCCATCTGCTCGACACCTATGTCTATATGGGTGGCTAGGCTTTGCAGATTCCATCATACCAGGCGATACTCTCAATACGGAATTTGAGCTTACTTA
Organism: Daldinia bambusicola; assembly: GCA_022478815.1. Taxonomy (NCBI): domain Eukaryota; kingdom Fungi; phylum Ascomycota; class Sordariomycetes; order Xylariales; family Hypoxylaceae; genus Daldinia; species Daldinia bambusicola. The sequence continues at coordinate 986 of MU284069.1, forward strand.
TGAATGCAAAGGTGATCCGAGGACTGGGATGTGAGGGATACTAAGATCCATAGTTAAGAAACCTTTGCTTTCATGACTACTTTTTTTGGTTCTATGCTGCACTTTTGAAGTACGTAGTTCTATATCATCATGCCATGCCTTTTAACCCGTTTTGAATACCGAGCCCCCATAACACCTGTATGTATACCTCATACGACAATTCATTTCTACGTATCTACCTCTTCCTGGAATTCACATTCCTACCAGCGCCAACACGTATCCTACCAGGCCCTCCTCCGCTCCTCTCCCCCGTCAGGATCCCCGGGAGGTAGTCCTCGTCCATAATATCCCTCTGCTTCGCCTTCTTCTGCTCGGTAGACTTCTTCGCGTACTCCTTCTGGTCCTCGGCGAAGATCAGCTCGCGTCCCCAACCGCCCTTGCCGCCCCCGGGGCCGCGCGCCTTGCCGTTCGCGGACCCGTGCACGGGCTTCGGCACGCTGTACACGTTGCCGCGGTTGTTCCACTGGAAGTTGCGCTTCAGATGTACCGTGAATTCACCCGCCGCGTTCGTCGAGCAGCTCACGCGCGTGAGCGTCGGCTGCCCGCACCGCGGGCAGAACTGCTTCTCCATCTGCCGCGAGATCGCGAAGCACCCGTGGCACCGCAGCACCCACGTCTTCACGCGCGTGATGCGCGCCAGGCTCGGTGACACCAGGTTCAGGTTCACTCGGAGCGCTACGTTCTGCATGGCGTAGTCGGATGTCAGGAGCGCTACTTGCAAGAACTTCTGGATCGGCTGTTCTGGTGCTGAGAACTGGTCTTTGGCTTGGTGTTTTTTGAGATTGGACGGCGTGATCCAACCTTCTCCATCGTCATCTTCGTCATCTTCTATCTCTTGCTGTTCAGTAGGGGTTGTTTCCGAAGTTACGGCGTTATTTGGTATGGTATCAACCGTTGGTAGGGCAGATGGTTCTATGCTGAGAGAATCAAGGGCTTGGGTGATCGTCTCTTGTTGAATGGTCGGCTGTTCGTGTGTCTCGGATTTTGCATTAGTACTCTCGTCCACTTTTTCTTCTTCTAATTGAACTTGGCTTCCTTCATTGTGACTACTAACATCCTTTTCTTCCTTCTTACTCTCAGCATTCGCGCTATTATTCTGTTCCGTGGCGCCGCCTTCTTTTTCTTGCGTAGGCGCCTTTCCGTTCAAACCCTTCTGTCCGGGAATCTTTCTTAATCGCCAATCGCCGCCATTCCTTTCACACTCTAACTCGTATGTTAATGCGATCAAGTGTAAATCGGGTCTGCTTAGGACCTCAAGATCGCCGGTTCGCCGCGCAAAGTCGGTAACAAATTTGATGCTCTCAGAGCGGGGGTTGCGCAGCTTTATAAAGGGAAGTAAGGTTGTTTCAACGCGCGTTCTTGTCGCGGCATCTCGTATTTCAGAAATCACCGAAGGGAGGGTGTATAGCTCGTGAGCTTGAGCTATAAGGGTGCTGACGGGAGGATCGTTCTTGATTAGAGGGCCTGTGTCGAGGACGAGGGAATGAATAGGTTTTGATGATGTAGCTTCTGCGTCTTTTGGTGCAGTTGGTACCGCTGGTGTATTTTCCGTATTTACGGCTTCTACCGGTTTTTGAAGTTCTGTTGCCGCCATCTTGTTGGTATGTATTTGGAGTGATATGATACCTTCTATCTATCACAAATTGTATCGCTATCGCGAATTTATGAGACGGTGGGGTTGCGATTCCATCTTGTGAAATTCGTGGTGGGCATTGACAGTGGGCATTGGCAGTGGGCAATGTGGGGCTCTGAAAAGTTTTGGCGGGGAAAATGGGCAGAATCTTCAATGCTGAGGTCCTTCTGAAATGCATGTACATGGGTACTTTAGGTACCTAGGTACTTGATGTAAGACCATCAAGCGTTCCTATACGACATTCAACATTATAGAATAGATATATGTCTACCTATAAGTACCTAGGTAGGTAAATATTTATCCGAGCTCGCCCATGTCTAATGATCTAAAACTCATGTACCCAAGGTTTATTCACGACAAGACGTTTAACAGTAAACATGTTGGTAGTCCTCCGTATTGAGCATCAGGATCACACCCATAATGAGAACACATCGAGTTAAATATATTACACACCTTATGATCCCCAACTTAGGCTCTCGATGACAATATGCTTACTATTTAAACCACAGCAGGCTTTTTAAAATAAAAGAATGGGGATAAATTCAACTTAAAATACTGTCGTGATCACGTACCTCGCTGTCGGAGCAGTTTCAACTTATCATTGAGAACCAATCCGCTCTATAGACTTTTATGCTTCGATCATCGTGTCGTTTTAAACAAAAAGCCAGACGCCTGGATATGAGCATATACATTGCCCGAAGAGCTTTCCGGGCCAACACCCCCAATCTCAACCTGAGATTGAGTCACCTCTTTCGAATATCCCCCTTGACTTTCTTGAACCGCCAAGGATTCTCAAAAACCAGCTCCGAGAGCTTTGAATCATAGTTGCTGCATAGTTTGATAGCTGATGTTCCGCTTCCGTGCATTCCTTTGATGGTTATATACCATCTAATAGGCATCGAAAGCTGTCTGGCAATTCGTGAGCCTGGGTCTGATAGAAATGGGAGCCTCCTCCAAGTTGTAATGGGCATATTTGCAGCGCCACCATCACTTGAAAACCCAGATTCAAGTAGTGCTCATGCATACGTGAGCTGTTCCAAAATTTAAATAAAGGAATACGGTTCGATTCGTCTTCAGGTCGTATCTCGCATATGCGATAGTGAACTCTTGGTCATCAGGGGACAAAAAATCCAAATCGCATCGTATTCTCTCCAGGCCCATATCTGAATTTGAAACCTAAGACTCGTGCATGGGGTAGGTAACCAATCCAGAACCTAGTCGATTTCCCGAGATTTAGCTAACATGCAATATCGACGACGTTTTCAGAGAGTTGGTGTCAAAAGCTTGACGGCGAAATGACCTCCAGAATAGCCTGCGTCAATGATCTAGGTCTCGCTCCGATCAACAAATAAGATATCCCGGGAATTTAGAATTCTACCCTGATCGTAGCATTTGTGAAGTAGGCTTTTTATTCGGAGTGGGCTTGGTACCTCCACAGAATATTGGCATAGTGATGCCGAGTTTCTTGGAGAATCTCGTAGTGTTCTCGAATTAGCCCCTTTGGCTAATTCAAAGTGGTAGTAACCATTAAAGTGCCAAGCCAAGCCAGTAAGATTGGCAACACAGTTACCGTTATCAAATTAGCAGGTATAGCAACCTGTTGAAAAAGCTCAAACGGTCGTTTGCGAATATTCATTATTGAGCCATTCGCTTGAAAGCCACGATGCAGACTCAAGACCGTTATTTCCGAACGATTCGAGGTTGAAGTCGAAACCATCCATCGCACCCTCAAAAGCGTTATTATTGTCTACTCCATCGGGCGGTATCACCGGTGGCAAATTTGACTTCGCTATGTTAAAATCGCCGATTGGCGTCTCGGGTAGTGGAGATGTGCGGGTATGTTGCTGTGGCGGACGGGAAGTTGAGTGTTGCATTGGGGTCGAAATCGAACTACCTTGCGGCGATGGTATGTGAGCTGGAGGAGAAATTATAGGAATGTTAGTAAATCCGCTTTCATCCACAACTTGCATTTGTTGAATCGGATTATGGCGCGGCAAAACATGTTGTGATATAAGGTTGGGAGCGTTGGTACTTGGGCTCCCTGGTTGATTTGGCACGGCAATCGTAGTAAAGCCGCGAGCAATTAGTTTTTCGAGATCGGCAACCTAAAATTGTACATGTATTGAGTAAAGAGTCATAAGATGTTCGGGGTTGTGGTAACTTACAATAGCAGCCCCAGCCGGGACGTGATCCATTGATTTGGCAATCGTCAGGCATCTTGTACCAAGTTCGTGCACCTGGTTTGATGTTAAGCCAATTTCCACTTGGTTTGTTTGGTGCACAAAGTAGATGATCCGGGCGCATTGATAAGCACAACCGGGTAGATCGAGATCGGTAATCGGTAGACCTCCGTCGAGCGACAAGACCAGTTTGAAAATATCCGCCATAGCCAAAGCGTGCTCATAGCATTGACGCACACAATATGACACAAATTGAGGATCTAGCCGATTCAGCCCCGATTGCGGTAATGCCTCTTTAAGCCCTACGAGGAACATTCGATAGAGATCGCAATAGCACTGTCGCCACCAGACGTGTATCATGAGATAGACGCATAGTCGTGGGGAGTACGCTCGTAATTGAAGGTTGCTTTCTGAGAACTTGAATGAGGCTGGCAAATGATCGTTGAACCCGGCCAGTTCGTCTGATAGCACCTTAACAAGTTCTGGCAATTGGGCCAGTTCAGACTCGGGCATCCCTAATACGTTTTTGGTGCAATACAAAACTCTGCTTCTCATCCATAGGAGTCGTACATGCAACGCCAGCGAACCGACGTCATCGGGGAAAGGCCGCGTTGGAACGGGGCGGAGATATTCAGTTACTTGTGGTAGATCAAATTCGAAGTTACGCTCGGTGCAAGGGAGTTGAATGTGCATGGATTCAGACGGCATCAACGTAAAATCCGAACACCCGCCGTTGATACCAGAGTCGATAGTCATAAGCGCCCACATCAGCCTTCTTCGTGATTCTCGTGCTAAAAAACATAAATTCGGATTCTCATAATTCAGGCGGAGGGCATAGGCAAAACGAGTAGCCGTCGCAGCCAACATAAAAGCGGTAGTGAATTTACGCGACATCATGCGGTGTTTCATAACGAGAACGAGTGCTTGTATCTTTATAGTTGAAGGATTTTCGAGATCCTCGAGTACCATTTTCTGGCATTCGTCGATACATCTAGTCCCATATTCCCGAGTGCCGGGACCCAGGTCTATCATTAGTGAAGTAATGCCGACTAAAGCAAGAAGCAGCGCCTTATCCATCATGCCAGCATGATACCGTTGCATGAGCGAAGCGCGATGAAGAAACGAGAAAATGGGGACGTGATGAATTTGACGAAAGAAATTACTAAATGTTCGCTGTATGATACCTTCATCTGGAAATACAAACCTAAGTGGAGTGTTAGTTTAGCTATACTAGATACGCAAGGGAAAGGGGTGACCTATGGAATGCGTACGGTTCATTGTTGGATACTGGACATGTCGAGAGCCCATTCGATTCGAAACTATTCTTATCGGATCCTTGTGGGCCATGATGAGAACCATGAGTATCTTTACTCGTCATTACTCGCTTCTCAGGTGGTTCGGATGAGACAGACTCAATCTCAGAATCAGTAGCGCCTTGATGAGATTGCTGGGAGACGCCGCTAATGCCTCCAGATCGCTTCGTTGGTTTATAGATGCACTCGATTCCTTGGGCCTGACATCTTGCGCATTTCGGACTTTCACCACTACACCTAGCTTTCCTAGAATGACAGTTGGCACAAGCTAGTCTAACACGTCTTCGTGGGAGGGTGAAATTTGTCAGACCCTCGGAATCCTGGCTGGGGGAGGCGGCATCTTGAAATGAGCATGTGAACCCCAATCGTTCGCAATTCTGGCAAACATCGCGACGACCGTCGCAACGAACTTTCCGCACCCTACACGGAATACATGTCTGGCTCGACTTCTTGGGATGTCTGTTTGTAGGGTCGACCGCAGCAACGTCTGCTGCGACCTCAGCTGCTGTATCCGCGGCCACCATCTGCACGCTCATGTCTTCCAGATCCATTCTCCCAGAACTTGAACCTGGACATGAGTGTGGGTGTAAGCGTGTGAGTGCGAGTGTGAGTGTGAGTGTTAATAATTCGTAATGAAAATGAAACAGGAATAGCTAGCTCCTTCACAGATTTAGGTTTCAGGGCGCGAAATGGCGGTATTGCGTTATTGCGTTATGGCGTTATTACAGGTTGTGGACATGTTACACCTATCAGCGTCCCCGGAATATTGGTTGTATTGGTGGTCAAAATTAGAGGGAATTTCACGTTGGGAAATTCGGCTCTGGTAGTAAAGTGCGAAAATAGCAAATGGCGGAGACCGGCGAAAGCGGCTACGAAGCGGCCTTCTGATTAGCGATTAGGGATTAGGCCTGTCAGACCACCCAGATCACCCACTCCCAGTCATAGTGGGCCTCCCTCAGTGGACTTTGTCTAGGTCGTTCCAGCACACAAGGCCCGCTAGACTCACTATAAACCGGGCTCCGGCTTTGGCTAGTCTAATGGATACGTCATTTAGGGGTAGAGAGGTTCAAATCGAATACAAAAAACAATTATAAGTATTCTATATGTATCCAGCCTACCTTTTCAAACAGTTTCCCAGTCTTTCAAAGTCTTACTTTTTTGTTTGTATTATTTCTGAATGGCGAAATACATTGTAAGTTGTCGGCATGTGACAAATCTTCCGTACCCCTAACTAGTCAAGAAATAGTTTATAGCCCATAGTATGGATCGTTATAAGTCAGCAACGACAGCGACTTCGCTTCGTATGCTTTTATATATATGGGAGGGCACTTCAAATATTCAAACTAGGATATACCCTCCTAGAATTACAGTTGAGAGACTTTCTAACAACCCGGGATGGATGATACCTAGCTTACGATCTCTTCTCTCTTCGGATACGCATGCTGTGACCAACCCTTCTTGGCGTCTTTTTAGCTTCACGAGTATTTTCTGGGGTTTGCATAGGTTAGCGCCGTTCTAATGGAGAAGTGACTAAGATTTACATACGACCGAGGATACAATACTCATCCCTTCACCTTTTCGTGGTACCGGGGATTATCTCCTGCAAAATCCCCCGGACGTATTGGTAGAATTGGACAAAGGGAATTGAAAAGAGCGCCCTCCATCATCCGAAATTATCCAATCATACACAACGGCACGCACGTCAAACGGGATCAATAATGTGTCATCTAGATCTTGAAGCACCGATAGCCGGACCGACAACCGGAGGGCGGCGGAGCCCCAAGATTTTCGTATTTAATCCATTTTATTCTCTTGAGAAGACTAGGATACGTTTCTTAGCTATATCTAAACTTTGACATTGATACATAACTTTCAGTGAAAACCTAACGGTAGTACATGGTCGTCCAATTAGAGTCTTATAAAACCGCTTATGAGCCCTGCATGACTTCTTGCGTAACATAAGCTTCAACCAATAGAGAGATAATATAGTACAAGCTTGCGGTAAGTTGAAAGCGATCAAAGAAATACTTTGAGGTACTTGCTTATTCCTATACCTGATTATAAAAATTACCTAAAGTAAAAGCTAGTATAAGTTTTCTCATATAGGTAATCTCACGTAGTGTCGGTGGTAAGGTCTTAAATTTCCTTGGCCCATGAGGTTACAACTGGGTTACATTAAGAGATAATCAAATGTCACAACAGATGTCAACTTATCAGACCGTAGTCTTACTAAGAGCCTAGACTAGTTTTCGATAACTAAATTCAATCAAGCTTTATGCAAGATATAAGCTGACGTTATAATATATGGCAGTTGATAACGTTTCGTTTACATCCCGGAGCTAACTTACGAAGTATCTCGAGATATCGAACGGTCGCTTAACCAGTAAATTCAACAATGCAACCTAGGAAATTTCATCGACACCTATGTTCGCATAAACTTTTGAAATTCAACCAAGTAACTGAATAACTTATTGCAATAGTCCAGAGAGACGTAAATGTTGAAATATCACCCCGCATAACCCATCACGCATATCCCAAACAGGAAACTCCTAGAACTACCTCGCCAATAGTTTCTACCAAGCCAGAGAATCCATACTAACGAGAGACGCCATGAGGAACCTGCTCTACACTTGCTCCTCATCTACTGAATACTAATAGAAATAGAAATATAACTCTAAATCGAATCAAGCAGGCGTATTTGCAAGGTTTTCCTTAGTACTCGGATTCTGGGGCAATCCTTTAGCAGCCGCTTCCTTAAGACGTTGCTCCCTCTCGACTCTCCCTTCACTCGCCGGATCATAATATGCTATAAGTTGTCAGCATAATTCAATCAATCAAAAAGATAAAAAAAATAAAATAAAAAAAAAATAAAATTCATCAGGTACCATGTTAAGTAGGTGCATGGTATTTAGTAATGTTGTACTTACGTTTCTCCCCAAAGACCGTCGTACGAATACCTCTTCGACGCGCTTCATATGACCCAGGTATGACCCGATGAAGGACGCATCTGTTATCCCACATCGCGACACTACCGACTTCCCACTTCCATCGGACAGAGTGATCATCTGCCGAATGGAGGTGGTATTGAAAGAAGTCGAGCAGCTTATCGGATTCGTGCTTCTTGAGCTCAGCGAACCCGGTGACGAACCCGGTATTTATGTTCAGCGCCTTCAGTCCGGTAATCGGGTGGGTCCTGACGGCCGGGTGATGCGAGTCGATAGGGGGCCGATTCGGCCCGACGCCCCATAGGTCCAAGATGGTGTCGTACTGCAGCCTCGAAGTGTGCACTGCATGCAGGCCCTCGACAAATTTTTTCATCGCGTCGCTCAACGTGTCGTACAGACCGTAACCGGAGACCCAGGCCGTGTCCCCTCCGACCGGAGGATGCTCTTCCATGCGGAGGAGTGAGTAAGAAGGCGGGTTTATCTCAAACGAAGTATCGGCATGCCATTCTCCGGAGGGCCACGGGGTATACTTGAGTATTTCGCGGTGGTCATCCTTAGTGCCTCGGATCACGACGTGTTTGACGTCCTTCTGGGCGGGATGTCGATCTAGGGTACCATAATGCTCAAAAAGTTTAACCTGCCCCTCAGTGGTTAAATCTTGGTTGCGGAAGAAAACGACTCCACGCTCATTTACGAGCAGTGCGAGCTCATCCAACTGCTGCGGGGTCAACTGGGAGAGCTGTACATTCTCCAAGACAGTGCCGATTGATTCCGTCAAGTCAACGGGTTTGGCGACGGAGAAAAGAGCTTTTTTCTCAGGGTCCGCGAACGCAGCGCGGTCCCTATCTGGGAAGATTTCCTCTCGGACGGGCTCTGGTGGCACATGGTTTTTAATCTTCTCAGAGAAGTGCGGATGGATAGTGATTGGGAATCCAGAGTCCTTGGATATATGTTTTAGGGCTTCAAGTCCGGCCGACATTTTTCTAACTTACGGTAAGAATGAGTACAGTATTCTATTGTGAAGGGCCTTGGCCACATATCAGAATTATATATTCTACTCATTCTTATATATAAGGTACAGTATATATATACCGGCCGCCTAGGTGGAGTTGGAGACTAATATGACGTGCGCAGCGCACCCCGCCTATAAAATTCGAGACTATCAATAAGTCGATAGGTAGCTAACCGCGAGGTTGCGTTCATCGATGGCGTTAGACAAGCCTATGATCACATCAGTCTCCAAGATTCTCCTTTTCCGGTTCACCCACTACCAAGACACCCGATTAAGAGCTAGTTATAGCCTGGAGATAGACTGAGCATAGATGGCTTAGCGAAAGAACAATATTGAAGTCGTCTTCAATATACTGGCGCCTTTTATATCTATTATAATAGAGGCATTATCGTAAAACGTGGACGGTTTTATCTGGTCGAAGTTCTATTTGCATATTGCTGCTTCTGTTGCCGATTGATATCAAAAACCTCGAAGTATTCTCCAAGTACCTATCACCTATGTATCAGGTATGCAATGCTACCAATGGAGTCAGTTTGAACTTTCATCTTTCCGTAGATCCTCCCCCTGAGTTTCAACGCGGCCCTCGAGATCTGATTTGTCTTCATCCGTACCAAAATCTTTGATTACCAGCCAAGCAGGTAACAAGGAAGCGCCCCATAGACCAAAGTTAATATAAGGGCCCCCAACGGCTGCAATGATGGGAATTGCATTCAGTCCATAACTGACAGCTTGCCAAGTCGATTCTGTCCCACGGAGTAACGCAGCGAGGCGAATCGTTTCTTGTGGGTTGGAGGATAACTGGCTAATGATGAAGTATGAGAAATTGTAGTTGAGCTGGAAGCCAGCCACGAGGAATATAAAAACACCGAACGCCCTCCCAAATCCAGGATCAGCCCAATCAAAAATAGGCTGAGTTCGGCGATACTCGGTAACGTTAATAGTAAGCCACAGCCACCAAGCACCTTGCAATATCATAATAACAGCAAATGCACGACGCGATCTAGTCTTGAGAGAGATCTGGTGCTGGTCTAGCCATAAACCAAGGAGATTTCCACATATGACCGCCACGATTCCGGAAAGGAATGAACCAAGAGCTCTTGCGCGCACACTAAACCACAGGGCGTTGTAGGTGAAAAAAACGGCTTCCGAGTAGACACCCTGACCTATCCACAAAACGATTAACAAGAATTTCTTAGTTAGAAATGTTTTCGTCGTGACCTTGATTTCTTGCCAGGGATTGTCGTAAATAACAAGCTGGACAGGAGTACCGTCCCGCCGCTGGACTTTCGATGGCTGGTTTAGTAGTAGAGCTATCAGCGTCCCGCTGGCCTGGAGAGCAATGAACACGATATATACCGTATAAGTAACTTTTCCGGCTTGGTTACGATCCGCATTGAGCCCAAGGTTTATAGCACCTCCCAAGATCTGTCCAATTCGAGTCCATGTCAACCAGTAAGCGACCATTCTCCCTCGATTGCGCTGCTCGGGATAAGCAATTGCTATCGCCGCTTCTGCAGCCCAAAATACTCCAGCCGAGATGCCACAGAAGGCTGCTCCGACGGTTACAAGCCACTCAACACCATATCGGCTGTTAAGATAGAGTCCAGCGCTGTATGGGGCGTACCCAATGGTACCGACAAACAGAGCACCGGTGATGCCAATATACTTGACGATACTGCTAGTCAACCAGCAGGACACAATCATGAGACAGAAAGTAAGTGCATTCCCGGTATTGACAAGGTAAGGTGATTGGGAACCACCAGCCCCAAGAGAGTTCATGGCTCCCCATAGTCCTGGTGCAGCAAAACTGCAGAGTCCGAGAATTGTCGCATTATAGAATACTGATCGATACCATTTCACTGGATAACATTAGTAAAGAACTCTGGATATGATAGCTCTGTAGCTTACCTTGGACGGGCTTTTGTTCAGTAACTCCAACACTCCTAGGAGCTGTTTCTGCTATGCCCGACATCTTGGCCGATATAACAGATAATCAGATGAGCAAACATTGGAGTGGGTTCTTAACAAGGTAAATCTTATTGAGAATTTATTGTCCAGGCTCTCACATGCTGATCCTAGTCAACTTACACCTAAGAAAAGACTTCATAAAACCTTGACCGAGACAAATCGCGCCTTGCCTTCGGGTGAACGCGTGATGCATGTATGTAGATCCGAAGACAAATAAGATGTTATTGCATAGGTCGCCTAGTAGAGAAACTTATTTGCTTATTCTGATAGTCGTGGAACAGTACGCATGCGCGGACGAGCACGTCATTCAGCCCCTGGAATTGATCATCGACTATATCCCGATATCTATGCATCCTTAATCCTCAAGTTCATGACTTTTGTTAAGGTCTAGTTCTACTAATATATAGTCTCATGTAACACTGCAGCGGTCGCAAATTTTATATGAGACAGCCGCAGCGGGTATCCGAATTAGCACCTCCAATAGGGGGCTTGCTATCCCAACGATTCAGCAGTCCTGAGCAACATAGAGTGATGAAGCGTGTGAACTATTGGAGGCTTCAACATACAATAATGGAATATGTCTTACCAAGTGAGTTTATGTATTTAATTATTATTTAGCAGTGCTACTCATCTTGAATACCTAGTTCGGCACGCTCACCGAGGGCAGGGTTTTCAACGCAACAACATTTTCGAATAAAAGACAGCAATTTATACAATATGTTGTTTTAATAATCTCCTTCCATCCCTTCTCCTCATATTGATTCCTCATAATAAGCGTTTATACTAATTCTATCACCGTTAAGTTTCCCGCGTACCTTAACAATCGGATATTATTGGGTCGGCGGTCTTGTATGAAGTATTGCTATCATCTTTAAAACACGATATCACGAGAATATTGAGGAGCGTCGAGGAGCGCTGAAAATCTGAGTTTAGCTACCTATGTACTTGCCTAAAATCATCACAAAGAGGAGATGTTGTTTTTTCCTTCGTTTAGTTAGAAGCTATTTCCAGCCAAGCCACTCTGATATGTGGCAGTGCTTAGGTTAAGTTACGATAAGTAAATTGAAGCCACTTTATATGCATTTATTGAAAGGCTAGAGAGTAACAAATCTGCGGGCCAAGCCGATGAACAGTCTTTTTTCATCGACGAGGTCGCAACTTGAGAGTCGGAGATGCCTAATTAGACTAAGCCTACTCTTTTTCCGTGGAAACCTCCGACAGTAAATAAATGAACAGATCGCCCGTAATTGCTCACCATTGTTGCACATATTTTTCAGTGCAAGTGACTTGGCCAAACCCCTATTGTTCCACGATAATCCACTTTCTGCTGTGAGGTCTCAAGAAAATCATGGCTGCCCAAGAAAAGAACCAAGTCGAGATTGAGAAGGCTGGGAGTCTAGCTCATGTCCCCAAGTCGGAGGAATTCGATAAGATGATCTCCGGCATGCTGTGAGTACTTCCCTACCGACGAGGCGACATCGCCATCTTTTATTTGACCATAAGAAGGTTTGCGTGAGATCGCTTCAAGGAACGATGGGGTTGACAAATATCTCATTACTCAGCTACGATTCCCACGATCCTGAGCTGATGAAAGCACGCTTCAACGCGCGGAGGTGGATGCACAAATACAACAATTACTTCCCTGATGACCCGGAAGCGGACTTCGAGTCGATAGCAGAGGTTCGGTCAAACATGCTTAAGCAGTCCCTGGGCCATGTTGGGGATGATGTTTTCGTTGAGCCGTCTCTCGCCGTGGATTACGGGTGTAACATCCGACTTGGAAACCGGTTCTACTCTAACTTCAATCTGACCATATTGGACTGCGCCCTAGTAACCATAGGCGATCGTGTCATGTTTGGCCCTAATGTCTCGCTCCTGACGGCTACTCACGAAGTTGAAGTGCAGAGCCGCAGGGACGATATTGAATACGCCAAACCTATAATTATTGGAGATGACTGCTGGATAGGTGGCCATGTTGTGGTCTTACCGGGTGTTACAATTGGCCAGGGGTGTACTATTGGTGCCAGCTCTGTGGTAACGAAGGATATTCCGGCGTGGAGTGTTGCGATAGGTACGCCCGCACGGGTTGTGAAGAAGGTGACACCTCTTGAAGCTCAAAGTTAAGGGGATGAGTTCATTTTCCACTACAAATACCCATACACAGATAAATAGCGAAATAAATTTAGCCGCAAACTCGACGCCATATTCCTGCCACCCAGCTGCTGCGGTTACTACAATCTCCCTCTTGGTCCTGTTTCGTTTGATACCTATATTGAATTCACTCATATGATGTCAAACGACCGAACATCCACGCCAATACTGTTGAAGACTTCCGGATACACAAATAGAATAGCACTACCATCCTGCACCAGCTCATCCCTATAACCAGAGAGGTCAATTGGAAGATTCTTCAATCTCGGGTCCTCGAATGTAATATCATGAGATACTTTATCCCGAAAGCCAAAAATAGCTTTGTCGGTATGAGTTGTAAGGAAAATTTGAACATTTTCAGGAAGGGGTCCTAATAAGCCTTCTCCGATGCGCAGTCGGTCGACATATGCTTCGCCTAGAAGAACGAACTGCTCATTTGGCATGGGTCGGAGAGCCACGATCACATTGAAGCCGATTAAGACACAAATGCGGTCGCCGACTTGGGTATGTGGAGGAGCCATTCCAAAATATCCATTACTGCACCGTGCAAATTTCTTGCCTCCTACGACTCTAGATCCTTGGAGGAACTCATAGCCAGGGCTGCCTGGTTGGAAAAGTTCAGGATCATAGCGTGATCCAGAGTACAATTCCGCAATGACTGTCTGCGCCTCCCCTAAGCTTGGAAGCCTGATAAATGGGATGTCGGTCATTTCGTTGGCAATGCATCCCCAAACCAGCGTTTTCGCATATGCATCTAGGAGGTCATCAGACAATCCATGGTCATCTGTCTGGTCGACACGGTGGCCGAATAAAGCATACCGATGGGTATTAAACAACTCTTCCATGGTAGCGTTAGAAAGATCTGGAATGTGATAAACTTCCTGAACTTCTGCACACGAAACGCCTGACACGCGAAGTATTCCATCCATTGGATATTCTATGGGGGTGGCCAACGTAGAGGATGCTAGGAACGGTTGTTGGCATAGTAGGCGAGCTGGTGCTACCTTGGACCAATTAGGAACCCAGCTTGGATGTGAAGCCTCTGGGTCAAAGTGACACTCGCGAAGTAACGCTAGAAACCTGAACCTCCGTAACCATCTTAACGTGACGTCTTTATACACTTCCTGCCACGGCTTATTATAGTCTAGGACCAGGCAACATTCCCTTTCGCTCGGTGCTAAAAGCGATCTGGTAGCGAAAATCTTGTCCCTGGGGTCACGGCATATTGCACCGCCAAACTGGGCATGGAGGGCTGTTAGCGATATGTTTCTTCTCGGAAATATCAGTCCGGCAATGAATTCTAAACGTCTTCGGAATGAGTAGGAATGCTCAAACACTATAACCGGTTTGACGAACAGGCACAGTAGTGCGCTCCGAAATTCTCTCCAGCTCGTCTCCACTTTACCGCATTGCAGAATGGCGGAGCTATTGGCAAGTAGTATCTCCTGTCGGATCCATAGTCGCTCAAACCAGCTGCGGTGGATGATGTGGTATATTGCACACATGTCTCTTGTTTCCACTGGAAGTTTACAGTGCTTAGCAGCAATTGTAGGATCCGTGCAATGTTTTGACGGCCACATATTCACAGGCTCCCAATTGACGTCGACTTGGGAGCCAATATAAGACATGATGCCCATTGCACGGGCACTGCCATCGCCTTCCTCGCCTAGAAAGCCCACAACGCGGCTCGCTTTTCGAAAAATGTCTCCCATTTTCATGACTTGTTGGCCCTTCTCAATATTGTTTGCTTGATTAATACATATTGCATCGGTCCATACAATCCTGGGATCGTCAGGTCGGCGTAGTAAACGCAGGGCAGTAGCTAAGTTCTGCGTTATGGGGAGGATGAAGGTCTTTCCCGTGTTCGTGATAATCCGAACAGGATCTGGGTCATCTTCTGATCCCCATACGTAAGAGAGGGCCTCATAGGCGGGAGGGTCGGTATTAAGAAACTCGACAACATTCAAGCTAATTTCGAGTTCATCACGCCACTCGCCAGGTTGGATGGTAGCTGTTCGGATAAAGCCCTCCTCGGGAAGGGGATATTCGGCGTAAAAAGCCATGATCGTGGGTTAGACATTGTCGTTCTATAGACTATTGCAAGAGGGACGAAAGGATCGACTATATAGAAGAATGCAAAATATATCGTCTCTAGGTATTGTTCAACAAGGCTTTGTGTGACCTCTTTCGTCGCCTGAAATGAAACCCTCCATATGTGCCCAACCCCCTTTACTTACCTAGGTACTTCCAATCACTTGCGAGGATAGCTGTTTGTATCGTTCATGTAGCACTTCAAGTTTAAACATCGTAAACATGTAAGTTTCAGCTCGTCTCCTCATCCCCCGGATTCCGTAGAGATTATATTGCGTGCATGGGCCCATAAATGACCCGTCTTATTATTGGCTGAGCGTGTTTTCCGGATTAAAGGACTAACATCATATAATATTTAAGTTTCATTTAAAACCTATCTTGATAGGTACGTAAGACTGGTTGATCATAAACAAAAATGACAGGAAAGTATTTGTTCACGAAGAACACTGTTCCCAGTGGGTATCGATCAATACATGAATCAGTCTGTGCTAAGATACGATCTAACATGACATTGAATTTCTTAGTGGGGGCTTTAGCGTCACTAATTTGTCTTTCCTTCAAAAATATTCAAAAATAGCACCACTCACTTTTCTGTCGATACAAGGACCTATCCAGGCACTTTAATTTCTTATAGGAAGCTAGGTTGGTAGTTGTATCTTGCTTTCTAGATTGGGGGTAATTCATCCACTTAAAACAATATGGATGCATCACCCCAACAACCATCACTTACTTCTCAACTAATCTCTCATTTCGTCAACCGGTACGTACCAGGTACCCGATGTATCAAATGAAATTTCAACGTCGCAATCCATACTAACATAGTTCTAAGTTCACGAAGTAACTCAAGCTCAAGGTGGAGTGTCCTTTGGAATAGTGACAGGAGCCATTTCTTGGACCGTGAGGGTCCCTCGCCAGCTCTCATCGACTGGATCGAGTCGCACCCCAAAATATTAAAATTTTCTCCTGACCGTCGGCCAGTTGCCCTGGTTCCCGTAAGTTAAGCCATGAGCGTATAGTGAGATATTCCTACAATACAGTTCATTTGGCTGACCAATATGAAATTTTGAGGGGAGTAGGGCTGCGGGATAGGGTACGATGTTGTTATGCTTGCCCTCCATGGTTTCGACGTATACGGCTTAGAAATCTCTGATGTGGCAATCGGAATAGCGGAAGCCAATGCAGCAGCCGAATTCCGCGAGCCATCCGATTATAACTTCGGCTCTCCGACAGCGGCGAGCCTACCAACTGAATGCCGAGGTAGTGTAAAATTCATCCAAGGCAACTTCTTCGAAACTGAATGGGAAAAGGAGATAGCGATTGAAAATTTCCAGGGCTTCGACCTCATTTATGATTATACTGTAAGTTGCCTAATTCAGGGTAGATCTGATAACCTGATGAGCCAGAGTGACAACACGGACTGTCCGGCGGAAGGGAAAAATTGATGCTGACATATATACCGGTATGTTAGTTCTTATGTTCTCTCCCACCTGATTTGCGAAAGGACTGGGCAGGTCGCATGTGTGAGCTGATCTTCCCGACCGGGGTACTCGCTTGTCTCGAGTTTCCTTTATATAAAAATTTAAAAGCTCTCGGTCCGCCTTGGGGGGTGAAAGGGGTGTACTGGAACACCTTAGCTGAGGGTGGTGATGGGATTATCTACGAGAGTTCAATAGAAGAAGACGATGGGGACCTGGAGGGGCCATTTCGAAGAGTGGATTACTTTAAACCAGCGAGATCGTATGAGTGTGGGAAGGGCACTGACATGTTTAGTGTTTGGAAACTGAGAAAGCAGAGGAAGAGAAATAGCATGGAGAATGTGAAATGAAACTTCGTCTTGTAAGATAAAAGATAAACCATTTGAAACGAGTTACGAGCTGAAAACGCTGGGAATGAAGCTGGATAAATATGAAAAGGGGTTCGGAGTTAATAGACATGTAAGATTAGGACCAGCGATATCTCCGATATAAAAGTCCGTGCACAAGAAGCTGACGTATTCAGCCCAAGGCAGAACAATTTTCAGACATCTCAATGCCTACATCTATTTTGTCGTTTCTTCGAGATTTCTGACTGGCAAAACTTTCTATTGGTCTTGTATTTCCTTTGATTTCCAAGTACTTTGACCTCCGTGATGAGGCATGGAATATGAGTTCCTTATCAACTCAAGACTAGAATTGGCGTTTTATGCCCCTTTACGCCTCTGAATGGCGGGGCACCAGCTCTCAAGCCATTAGCCACGCTAGAATGGAAAACCCGCGACGCAAACGACACTGCTGGGAGTGCCGCCGGCGTTGTCTGGTATGCGATTTCACAGAACCCGCCTGTCGGAGATGTTCCGCATCAGGGGTCGAATGCCCAGGATACAGTGATGTGAAGCCAGTAAAATTCAAATGGCTCCCCCTCGGGAAAGTCGTCTCTCGGGGTCAGGGGCGGAAGAAAACATCTAAAGAGGCTGCCAATGAAACCACTAAAGCCATAACAAAACTATCCAACGAAGCAGTGTTGAACGCCGATGTCCCGATTTCACTATTCAATATAAGAACTGAAACATATAACATAGCAGAGTGTATCGAGTACTGTAAGTTGACCTCCAATTAAATAACTGTACATGTGAGGAACTGACCTGATTTGGCTAGTTAATTCTTGCATATACCAAGGTCTACTGCCCCTCCGAGAACTTGGAGATAATCCTCACATATACCCTCTTTCCGCGAAACACCTCCAGAGGGCTTCTTTGGCCCCAGATTATCTACGGCTTGGAATGATCTGTATGATACTAGGCCATCAAATCAACCGCATGAGGGGCAGCGCCGAGTCCAAGCGGTTAACTGAGAGGTTTTATTCTTACTGGGGCCTTTCCATCCGCTCTCTTAGAGATCACCTCGACAGGGAAGATAGACGTCAAGGCGATACCGTCATCGGCGGAATATTGACGCTTCTTCTTGTTGACGTGAGTTAATCTGGTATATCTATGTTAGTAGCATGCAACATTAACTATACCCTCCTAGGTTCAACTCGGCACATCCCTTAACTGGAGATGCCACCTCGAGGGGCTGTATAAATTAATCATGCAGCGTGGCGGTTTCGAAGCGACAACTAGATCGAGAGTCTTGAAGCCGTTATTACGTTGCCTCTGGGTGTACGTAGCGCCAATAGTCACTATCGATGGATGAATATGGTACTAACCTTGAAAAGTCTTGTTGTAATGGGGAACACAACCTGTCCTGCATCAGATATATTAACTATAGGTTCGGAACCCGATACAGCTGACTTCCTACTGAAACAATTTAGAGAAGAGATGTCTCCTTATCACATGTACCCTTTACCCCTATTTTCCGATATCATCAGTGTCAACCATCTCCGGATGTGTGCTATGCAGCGCACCAACGTCACAACCGAGGAACTCTCACAAGAAGCAAATAGAATACTACAACACGTCCAAGATTTCTCACCCGAACAGTGGGCTGATTCTAAACGCTCACCAGAAGACTGGGTGCTTATTGGAAGGATACATCAAGCCGCCGTAGTGATATATCTTATCCTATCCCTACAGAGTGTGTCGATTCTGCCCATGACATCTGGGCTAAGCGCTTATTGCGCTACTCAAGGAAAGCTTTTGCAGGCTCTCATAAGCACTGGGCTATCATCTCCCAAGACCGAACGATTTATGGTTTGGCCGCTGATCGTACTGGGAGTGTATGCTGTTCACGGCGACTTAGCGATGCGCGCATTCGTTATACAGCAGCTGCCGAATCTCAGTTGTAATCTTGGCACCTTCGTACCATTAACAGCTAAGCAGGTGCTTGAATCATTTTGGGACTCAGGCGAGAGTCGCTGGGATGTTTGCTTTAGCAAACCATACATTTTTACGATGCAGATCGCGGTTGATACCGGCAAGTTGCCCCATTCTACAAGGGAGATGCACTAAGGAGTAGGAAGATATCCAAAGAGATCAGATCGATATATTTAGCAACCCCTATGTACTGAACGACGGATGATTGGAATCAGTCGAGCCTTAACTAATTTATATACCCAACAAATATTTTTCTACGCCTCCATCCATGCAAGCAGTCATTATTAAGCTAACCGTTTCTATTTCTATCACCTAACCCAAGAACCTTAGTCCTTTTACTCCCAGTCAAACCATAAGCCAGCAATGGTGGAATATTATAATCATAATAGCCCCTGAACAACATCTTCTCAGTGTAAGACATTCGGCCAACTTTAAGGGGTAAGTCTTCAAATAAGATCTGACGTCAAAAATATTTCGTTACAGAGTCTAATTATGCTAGCCGAGAAGAGAAACTACCTTGAACGCTCATCAGCTGGGTATTGGGAGAGTTCTTCGAATTCCAGGGTTTGCTTCTTCTTACGGAAACAGAAGCCGAATATCATTGGGTGGGCCAAAATCTTGGTCAGGAGCGGTCGGTCATCCGATTCTTCTTCCCCGTGAACTTCAGTCCCATCACGCGAAAGATAGATATGCGATTCCCTTGGCAAGAAACGGCCGGGGTTCCACACGTTCCAGAGGATAGAGTTGATAAGCATGAGGGTCGCCTCGAATACGTAGAAGAAAGCCTCGTAACGCAAGATGGGGCTCAAGCTCCTGAGCGCCTCGATGTTGTCGAGGTCCACGTACGTGTTTCCCGTATGCTCCACCAGTCGGTAAATGCAGCGCACGAGGATCAAGGCCATACTCGCGTACAAGGTATAAAGGAGAACCTTGACAGCTCTAACTTGTACGTTTGCCCTTAAGCATCGCTGATGGAAAATACCGGCAAGGCAAACGAATACGACGATGAGGACGAGCTGGATTACAAGAGCCGCTATCGTCAAATTACTCCCAAGAGATTGCGTTGAACTCGAGGACGACGGATTCGTGGAAAGTGATACACCCAAGGAATTCAGCAATTCGACAAGGCCCATGAGACCACCGAATATAGACAGAACCCTAGCCGGGGGAAGGGGTGCACACCAAGGCACGTAAGCAAATATACGACCCAGGACATTGTAGTTGGCAAGTTCCAGGAGCGGGCTGTGGTAATGTGATTCGATTAGAAGAAAACCAAAGAGACATTGTGTCAATAAGAGCTAAAACTTACGGGCATATGAAAATGAATATCTGGCTAAGGATATACATGATCAAGGGCGTTTTCGTGGTCACACTATACATGTAGTTATAGGCGCCATACTCGCGCAGTGCATAGCCGATAGTGAATAACACTGCACAGTTAGGGTGCAGGCCGATTAACTTGAAAGCTTGATAACGACTATTACCGTTAGGTATTGGAACTGGATCGGATTTGAGTTGAACGAGTATACTAACAAGCATTGCCATATATGAAATACAGCCGAGATGGCATAAGCAATCGCGAAGAATATCGGTGCTACTTTATCGGGAGCATAGACGTACAAGCTGTATAAGACTGGGTTGGATCTTGTTAGTGGCATTGCCGATGATTGGTGTTGTAGGATTCTTACTGGGTTCTCCAGCTGCCATCTTAGGGGCACCTGGGTAGATAGTTCTAGATAGCTCGAGTAAAGCAAATAGATGCCCAAGAAGTCAATGACAGACAGAGACCTAAATGTAAAGATCTATATATCAAATATTGTCTACCTCCAAGGTATCTCAGATGTTGCAATTCCGTGCAGAACAAGATTCTCATGCTACAACAGAGAGAATTAGAGATTTCAATAGAGTACAATTTCATTAAGTAGCTACCTAGACTCAGTAATTTATAAGAAGAAAAAAATCCATACCGTTGCCTCTCGCGTTCTCATACAATATGCGTTACGCAGCTCTCGTCGCCATCGTGAAGCACGGGGCCTAACCCAAATAAGATAATAAAAATGCCAAGAAACAAGATCTGTGGATGTCCGCCAGACCCTCTATAATGGGCGGTACGTATGAGCTAACCCAAACAACACAACAAAAGTGCCAAGCCGGGCTGTGACAGTAAACTTCAAGCTGAGAGGAAGCATGAACTGGTAATAAATAATATAATAATGGCCGTAAGTTTTTTTTTTTGATATCCTATGTCACCCATTTTATCTACCTCAGGAACACGCGGCGGTTGCGATAGCCTGTAGTGACCCGACAAAAACTCAAACGGTCTCACCACACTTAAGTACCTACCTCTATGCACACTATCTAGGTACTTTTTAGGGGCACATATCAAACGGGAATAGAAGGGTTCAAGGGTGCTATTATCCAGTTGACGTTTTTTTTTCTTTTTTTTTTTTTTTTTTTTTAATACCAGACCCTCGCTTTGGATCATGGCTGCCCTTGTTTCTCAGCTGTCGATCTGGAATAGTTTTACCTAATCGTAGAACATCGTTGTCGCCTCTTGCAACTTCTCATACTTGACCTGTTCTGGTTCTATATTCAGAAGCTTGCCTTTCGAAATTAACCACCGCTTTCTCATATCTGGCACCTGATATTACATACATATTGGCACACAAGGCAATTTACTACCCTATGATACTCAAAGATGCAAGCTGAATTAATAATGAGTGGTAAGTTGGTTTATGTTGAATTATACCCGTGCGAATTGAAGAACGCATTGGATCAGGTACCTAAAAGACTAAAACAAGGTCCTTAGCTCCCGCGGGGAGTTTTGGAGTTGTGCATAGAAATATCGAAAGTAATCGTAGAATTAACGAAGTGTAAATACAACGAACAAAATACCACCCTCACTTGAAGTCGGGTAGGTAGGTATCACTAATTTACATAGTAAAACAAGCCTAATCCATCTGACCTAAAGCAGATTGGAGTCCCTTGATCCAATCCTAAACCAAATAATACCGCGAAATTAATCCACTATGCTCCATGGAACTTTCCTCATATGATTCCTTTGAAAGAGCCAATCCATAAGCATACTGGAATCTTCAACAATTGCGCCGCCCTTCTTCTTCTTCAACTTCATCAGCCCAGCTAAGAGGAGGCGTAGGAGGGTTGGGTGCGATGGCCTTTGATTGTTTGGTATCGGTCGAAATTTCTTTGATTGCAACTTCGTCTTCACCTGCTTGCTCCTTGGCTGCGCGAGAGTAGATAGAATTTGATCCGATAATCGTGCCGCTCGGATTCTTCTTACCTCTGCGCCTCTGCAGATTTACTGGAATACCCTTTTCTTTGGGTGCCGGCTTTTGTGCAAGTTTCTGTTCTCCGCCCGATTTCCCATTCTCTGAGGGCGTGGGACTCTTCTTGGGATTACCCTTGACCTTACTCTTAGACTGCTTGTTCATCTTGTTCTTGACTGAAACGTCCACCCATCCGTTGCTCTCTTCGAAGTTTCCAGGTGGGTGTTCCCTTTCTTTAGCAGGGAAGACTACGGGGTCTTTCGAATTGGTCAGCGGTGAAGAGACGTCAGTACTGGGTTCAGTACGACCATCTTCTATCCCGGGACTCAGGTTTTTCATAAAGATCATCTCTGTTCCAATTTTGGCAGGTTGTTCGTTTGTTTGAGGATCCATACTTCTTGGATGATCGTCTACTGCATTCGCCGAAGGTGCACCATCCATGATGTTTACTGATTCTTGTATCCCCTTAGAGCGGTACTTGCCGTTAACCTCTTCAACACTAAGGTCACCATTAACTTTATGCTTACTTCCTCTCGGATCGCAAGTTTCATTATTGGTCTCAGTACCGGAAGTCGAAGTTTCATCAGTAGCAGTATGCATCAAGTCATTAGCTTTGTTGTCACTAGCTGGAGTAGAGAAATGTCCGACAACGGAAGTATCAATATCAGATAGGGTCTTAGAATCGGAAATCGATTCATTGTCCCTTTGGGCGGAGCTATGGATGGCCTCAGTACAATTAACTGTATTGGCAGAGGAGTCAGTTTTGTTAAGTCCATCCGAGTCTTCGGCGGCTTCTGGTTGATTCTGTATCAAGCCCTTGGAACTCTTGGCAGGTTCCTCAGCTTTCTTCAAAGGTTCACTGACTTCTACATGCTGACTTGCGTTGATGAGATTGCTGACGTCTTTTGAAGAACATCCAACTTGGCTCCTGGGCGGGTGAGCTGGAGTGACGATCTGGTGAACGTCTTTATTAGCACGATTGCCCACATTAGACAATTGGTGTGCGGGTTTAGAGTTTCCGTTTCCCTTTTGAACATCAGGCTTCTTATTGTTAGCTGTTGGGTGCATAGGTTGTCCATGATGTGCACTGTTAGCCTGCTTCAATGCCTGTGAGGGGCAGGATAGGGATTGCACACCAATTGTCTGTCTAGAATTCTGATAATCCTGACGTCCATTTACGTTATCCTTGGGAGTAGACCAAGAGTCTCCTGTTTGGTTTGCCGCCATACGGACAAATGCTTGATCACTGCCAGGTCCGTACACTTGGCTGATAGAAATAATTCCAGTATGGATAGAGTCTCGTAATTCGGCATTTTCGTACTCAAGTTTCGCAATTAACTCATCCTTATCTTCCCCTGTCCGGGTAGCAGCGTTAATGGAGCGAATATTCTCCTTCAGCATTTCAACAGTATCCTGGAGATCTCTGATCTGCAGATCTTTGCTAGTTAAGGCTGCTCTTGCTTGAATTAAATCCCCATTCTTGCGAGACAAATCCTCTTGCAGAGTCGAAACCGTTGCTTTCATAGAGGCAAGTTCAAGATTGAGGCTGGGTGTATCCTGAACATCTTTGAGTTGAACCGAGCCATGTTCTAAGTCGATATTCTGATTTACTCGCTGTTTCATAGCTTGCATCTGTTGAAGGTACTGTCCTTTGAAAGTAGCCGGGGTAGACACCAAAGATTGACCAGGGTGAGCCAGAGGCGTCATTGAATGGTCACGTTGGCTTGGTTGAGTATTGGGCTTCTTGTAGGTACCTTTCGGTTTAAATGACATACGGGCATTGCCCAGCAGAGTGCCATGGGCCATCCCATTCGAGTTGTCATCCTGACTCTGGTTCTTTACAACATTTGCCCATGATGAGACAAGAGTCGGGTTGTTCCCGCGAGAGATAGGCGTGTTTTCCATAGTTTGATTAACTGTTTAGAACAGCCCCAACCAGGAGTTATTAGTTTCGAAGAGAGCAAATGTCTCTTTTGGGATCACCTTTAGTGTTAAACGGAAGGGATGATACAATGTGGGTTTGACTCTTCTGCAAAGGGGAAGTAAGAAGCGGTCCGATAGCGCTGATAGAAGTTAGTAAAAAGATAACAGTATATTGGGAAGGGATGGACGAATAGGTAGGTAGATAACATGTACTAGTGACAGCCATATTTGCATGTTTGCAACATTGAAAAGGGAGAGGATGTTACTGCATAAATGTTGACAAATGTATAATCTGGAGCTCACCTGAAATGTTGGGCAGTACGCCTTGAAGGCTAATATGAAAACTGGATAGAAGCGCTAGTGTAGTCCTGTATTGGCGATACCAGCAGAGGATATGCTGGAAGAATAGGATGAGCAAGGTGCTGAACTGAGCTTTAACAGTTCCGAAGGGATAGTTGAAATTAGAATTAGGAAATGTGAATGGCAAAGGGACAAAGCTCGACTCCTAGAGAAAGTCGATAGCTGAAAGCCTGATACCATTAAGGAACAGGGAGAAGTTCCTGCTGCAGTATGCTTGATATTCAAATAGCAGGAATTCAAGGCGCGTAGATACCTAGGTAGGTATTAGCATCGAAAAGAGTGGTGATGACGCCTTTCAAAGATAATTGGAGGATTGGAAAGAATTATCAGCACAACCGCAACTGTAACTGCAACTACCAGTTAAAATTGGAGGAAGCAGAATGAATCACAGCCAAACCCAGGACATGATATTGAAATTCAAGTTGTATGATGGATTCTTCAAAGACGAAAACCCGAATCGGTCGAAGAATATTGTAATGTACATCGTAGTACGAAGATACTTCCCGTTCTTTTGCGACTGCCTTAAAGACTCATGCAACGGACAGCCTAACGCGGCAAGGCGGCAGGGCAACTACAGTGGTGATAATCCTAATGGAAAGCACTTGCTTTACTTGGTTGCCTCTGGGTAGCTGCCAGCCAAGGAGGAAGCAACTACCTATGTTATGCACCTTATGTTAGGTACTCAATCGCGTTAGTACACGGTCGAGAGGGTTTTCGTGCACATTAGGTGCCTATTCTCTAAATAAACTTGGTATGGCAAACTCGTAATTTGCTAATTAGAGAAGGAACCGTTCTGCCATGCATGCATCTTTCTATGTAGTACTGTCCCATTGCTGTTACAAAATAACCTAGACAGTGGACAGTGGATAGCATACTTCAATCCAGACAAATTTCGATGCAAGAACAGATATGCAACCAGGTAATCAAAACCAGACATCATTAGAATTCACTAAACAGAGAGTAGGTATAGTAGGAGCTGGGAGTATGACTTATACTGCTATTTATTTGTGGTGAGACTATTAATGCTAGACGACGTAGAAATGTAGATCTCAAAATGAAACGACATCGAGACGGAGAGCAACTCGAGGCCGAGATTAACGACGGATCCTTCTTTCCCAAGAATATTCACTCTGAGAGACACCCATAGCGGTAAGAAACCGCTGCGATCTTTGCGCAATATCCCAAAGTTTGAAAGATATCAGCGATCCGGGTGCTCTGTGCTATCTAGGGAAAGAAAAAGAAGGAGAAAGGAAAAGAGCTTCGTTTAACTTCGCGATGAATTTTACTTTGCGGGACGTTTGTGTGCACGGACCGTATAATCACGTGCATTGTGGCTTAAGAATTAGAGGCACTTTTATGTACCTAGGTACTTCGGTACTTTGGTACTTCGCTAGATCTCTTTTATTAGTTGCCGTGGTCATCATAGATCATATGCCATATGATTGGCCAAACAAAGAGCCGAGGATAGACGTGGGATTAGCTGCAATTGGCTTTAGACTTTCCTCATTCTGAGATTCTGAGAATCAATTATCCATTCAACCTTTTGCTATCGTAAACGTTTAGTGAGGGCATCAACTCCAGCCTATAGTTTTTTGGTCGAACGCGGCTCTACTGGTAAGCATAGTGATCTGAGCTTCTCCATAATAACAATAACATATCTTACATTATGGTCCTCTAGCACTGTTTGAACCCATAGCCAGTCGGAGAATTGTCGCATACCACCAATATCTTATTATCTCGGAACGATGAACGCATCAGGACTCGGCCTCCGGGCTCTACGGCAAGGTGCTGTACCACCATCCCAACTCTTCCAGCTCTCCCAGCTTTGCTTCATATGGAGTCAATACTCAGGTGTAGCTGTGGATTGCAATCGCTATCCAATTTGTCCTCCATCGAAGGACGTCATAGACCAAATTTGCTAATTCAAAGTCGCCTACGTAGTTGCCGTTAAGAAGCCCAATGCCCTCTTCTTCGAGAACCTCCCTCGCCTTGCTATGACATCGAATGCCGCGAGCCTACAGATCAGGTAATTCCCGTCTATCCCGAGCCTTGTTTCTCATACCCCGCTAGCTCCCACGTTCTGCGCAAACCGTTACACATGCAGCAGGTTGCAGCTCCGAAGTCGCATAGTTGAAGTAGTTGAGAGGAGCCAATTCGTTACCGTTGGACGGGGGATATAAGCAAGACTGTCTTATGAGCACAAGATTTATGTTAACCGCCATGGCGATATAGAGCCGCATCGACCCAAAAGATCACCGAGAACGACGCCCAATCCCTGCTCGCGACGCAGCGACGCCAGCGGCCCGTATCCCCCCACCTGACAGCCTACGACTACAGCCAGACGTGGTTCGGCGCCTCGATCTGGACGCGTATCACGGGCCAGGCCCTCAGCGTGTCCCTGTACTCCTTCTCGCTCGCCTACCTCGTCGCCCCCCTCACCGGCTGGCACATCGAGTCCGCCTCCCTCGCCGCCGCCGCCGCCTCCCTCCCCCCTCTTGTCCTCGCCGGCTTCAAGACCCTCGTCGCCTGGCCCTTCTTCTTCCATTTCGCCAACGGCGTCCGCCACCTCACCTGGGACCTGACCTACGGCTTCAAGAAGGCGACTATCGCCCAGACGAGCTACGCCGTCTTGGGCGCTAGCATTATCGGTACTCTGGGTGCTGTCTTCCTGCTATAAGTGGTCTTGGTTGATGTGATGATAAGACAACACAATGGGTGTATGCTGGGACCAATGGAGGGCTTGTGGCCTTGAATGGGGGGTATTGGATGGTGTAGACTATGAAGAGAGATCCCTAGGTCCATTGATCATTCGTCCGTTGATGGAGCGATTAGACCTGATAGGTTAGAAGAGAGAAACCTGTACGAATCAGATTATATGCGCATGTCACCTGGAATACAATATGCATATTCCTTTTGCCTGCGTGGTTTGCCTAGCAATGTTTACTGATCGCATGTTAAGTATTGAAATAAATTAACTAGTACTGCATTACTCACTATTCTAACCAGTGATGTAAGTTACAATTTCCGCCGACCCAAGATTTCAGTGCCCAAAACGCCATTCACCTCTTAATAAGGGTATCAATCCAGACACCTGATCCCCAAAATTTGCACTTGCAGCGTAATACTACCGATAAATTGAGCCTATGCTCGCGTCGTTCTTTTGAATCGCAAGCGGGTACTATTCTACTGAAAGTCGCGTGCGTCCAAGATCGCTTGGTTCAGCTTGTGATCGCCTAGGGCCGCGATGCGCTCGCCAATGATCTCGCCCAAAAATGCCTTGACCTGGCTAGCCTCGTTTTCGCTAGAGAATCCGTTCATGCCATTCGTAATAGGGAGGTTATCTTCCGATAGGAGTTGGATGACCTTCACGATGACGCCAACTAGAGCTTCGAATTCTGCACTAGGGATCTGTTCGTTCTTCTGCCGTAATGGTATGAGCATCGAGGTCTCGAATTCCTTGAGGTTTCGTAGTAAAAGAACTTTGACAACGTCGGCGCCACCCGCCGCTCCGAGGCCGCATACCGCACCGTACCACACAGCTGGCGGGAGCGATGGATTAAGGAAACTTTTAAGACACGTGCGAACGAGCTTCGGACGAAGCATCTTGTTGGTCTCGGAGTATTTTCGAGCAATCTGTCCGACCAAAGTAGCCGCAAACTCTCTGAGACTATATTGCTCCTTGAGTGCGTCGACGCCATTCTCGGAACCAATCTTGCGGCCCAATATGCATGTGAGCACAGGCGCGCAGAGGGGGCTAGCATATGGCGAGAGGAAAAGGTGGTCGTTGTTGATTAGGGCGTTAGTGAGTTCCATCATCTGCCGTAGGACGAAGATGTCGTCCAGATGATGTGTGACCTGAGTGGAGATGAAGTTGACGAAGTACGGAACAAGCTGATGTATGCTAGGTTCGGAAGACACGGATTCCAAGGCAGCTTCGCGTAATCGTTGCACTTCAATATCCGGGCTATCGTCCATTAGTGCCGCTTGGATCTTCTCAAAGTATAAGATCAATTCTTGCGACAGGGTATGCTTAACCGAAGGCTTGAAGTGAGGGTTGTCCTGGCCAGAGAGAGCGGCGAGGGCAGGGTTAGCGCCGGGCCCTTTAGATAGAAGGTCTTGTGCCCGCGATTCAGCCGTCGTAGGATTTTCTAAGGAGTTAGGCTGCACACCCTCAACAGCTAGCCAATGCTCTGTAGGAATGGGGTTAGTATTTGCCAATATCTATCTTGAAGCGCTCGTAAAATTTCCTAGCACAAGCTAAACTTACTAGTGAAGGTGGTGTCTCTGGGAATCTTTGGTAGCGGTGCATTGATCAGCTTTTCAAAGTCGACCTCTTCATCTTCCACGTAGAATAAAGCTTGGGGGCCTAAACTGGCCTCGCCGTACCTGAGCGCTCGTGAAGAATCATAGCCATATAATGGCTCAACGTCTAATACTCGTAGCGCTTGCGACACGTCTTGAACAGTTAATGTGGTACGTTTTGCAAGGCGCATAAATCGGAGGGCCTCGACGATGACTTGGCCAACCCGATACTCAACGTCCTGGGAAAGGGTGCGTAGTCCCTCATCACTTAGCTTGAGAATGCCGACTGATTCGGCGACATCTCTAACGCTTTCTTGGTTCCAAAGTAGTCTTTGATCCTGAGCAGGCGGTTTGCTTGAAGCGTCTTGAGCAGAACCACGGGCATCTCTATTTCCTGACATTATAGCTGATGGATGCGCCAATAGGAAGAGGAATGACCAAGTGGTTCCTATCAGCTAAATATTCCGAATGATATAAGAGCACAATCCGACTAAAAAGGTAATGGATAACCTGTGTCGCCAGTGGTTTTAGGATAGAACACAGAGCACCTGCGCAGGTTGGAGTGAGATTGGCCGATGGCAGAGAAGCGACAGCGGTGAGGGAAAGGGTGAAATCCGCGGGCCCTTATATAGTTTCTCAAGTATGCAAGCGCTTGGGAGATGGCTGAGCTCCTGTGATCTTAACCTTGCTTGATAACCAACGCGCTGCTTCTTTCTCTCGACGATGAGATGCGGTGTGGCCTTCTAGTAAATTAGAGTAATAACCCGACTATTAGCACCGGCTTCAGCGCGGCTGTTGCTTGAATTCCTAACGCGGTGTTTGAAAGTAGATTGAATATAAGCCTCAACGATATACGCGCCGCACGAAACTAAAAATTAGCACTAGAAACGCGCACGATGCGCCAGACAATAGAGCAACCTCGATGACGAGGTTGTAACCCCACAATGAAACTACCGGTGGCTAGATTAGAGCCAATCAGAAATTTATTTTGCAACAATCTAGCACGGTGAGATAAAGGAATACTCACTATGCTTGCGTAGCACTAAGCAGAAGAGAGGGTTGATGAAATCAAGGCGGGTGAAGTGGACAAGGCTGCACGAAATTTCAAACTATGAATTGTCAAATGCTTGTAATGCTTGTAAATGCTTGTGAGCAACTGTGATGAAAGTTAATGAGCTTCTCAGCCTCGAAGTTGGTCAGTTGTTGAAAAGCGCAGTGGAGACATCTGCCAATTGGTCAGAATAGATGTACCCAAGTACCTGCTCAAGTTTAGGTATTGTACCTCCAATGTACCTACAGCTACCTAGGTAGGGCCTGTACAGTGTGCTGTACAATACAATACAATACAATACCAACCTGCCTACCTGCATTAGGTACCTTAGGTAAGACAAGCCAGAGGCAGCTTATTAAAATAAAATAAAACAAAATAAAATCAGAGCCTCAACTTGAATCACAAACTTTCGAAACATGCACTAACACTTCTGGATGCTTTGTCACCCCGGTCGATATCACCAAAGATGATCTTCTCATATACGCCAAACGTTGCGGGTCCGATGTCTTGTCCACAAGATACTTCTCTCCGTAGGGCAGCAGATCTGACTAAAAGTAGAACAAGCGTGGGTGTTCGATCTGTTGACCTTGCTCGTCTATAGCAGTGAACTCGTGACACGAGCCGAGAATTCTTACGTACAATACCAATTTACTTTAGCTACTATTCAAGACGATTTGTCCATGACTACCTCATGCCTTATAATACTAATTTCTCTCTCCCATTCCCTACAATTTACACCGTTATCCGAACCCTCGCAGAGGAGACGTCTGGATGAAGTGTCAGCTGCCCAATATTACTTTACGCCATAGGGCGCTTCGAGGGTCGACCCACGAAAGCCACAGGACAGCTTCTTTCTGTTGGCAATGGGACGTATTAGAAAAAAAATACGCAGAATACCCTGGGAGAAATTTTGACGTCATGAGATCCTTCCAGAAACTTTCTTTCTGGGAGAGACTTACCTGGGAGTGGAATGAACCACCCTGCTGTGAGAAAAGGGACCAGCCGCAGGATGAGCTGAACTCCGAGGAAAAAGAGAACAACCTGTAGGAAACCGTTCGCCAAGTCTTGCGGCTTATCTCTACCGCTTCCTGCCTCCTGTTGTGGGCTTTCACAAATGCATCGGAAGAATAAATAAAGAAATGGCTCAAAGCTATATCAGTATCGGTCCCATAGAACATCCCACCAGTACTTCTAGTTCTATAGAGTGTGCTATGGTTCATATTTTACTATGCAGATTTCCCAAAGCACCTTTCGAAGAAATAGTTACGTCGTCTTCTTTCTTTTGGCGTCGGAAAACGCTGTATAGGGTGCGTGGAAAAGGCGCTCCTTTAATGGTATTCTCTATGGTCGACTGTATGCCACATGGCACATGTGCCATCATAGTCATGTTGGAGGACGCAAAAAACCTGGCAATACGTCCGGAGCTACTGCACAAACAGCAGCCTACTCCCCAGCCAAGAGTTCTTCATATGGTAGTAGAGGGGCATAGTTTGCAAGACCAAGGACGCAATCATACTTCCACACAAACTGGAGAATATGTAGCCACTTCAATTTCTGCGTGTCAATTGTTAACACGCAACCAGAAATAGTGATTCCAGCGACACGAGCAGCCTATCCTCTTTGAATGATACTATTCCTATTATTCCAAAAGACACATGTACTGGGTGTGGTAAACTGATTACTCGACAAAATATGTCTAGGCACAAGAAGTCGAAAAAAATGTAAGACTAAAAGCCTCAGACGACCACGACGGACATAATGACCCATCTGCTAATGTTTGTACGATCCATTTAGGTATCGAAACAAGCGCACAAAGAGGCAGCATTCGAACGACACAAGATCAGACCAGCGTAATACGAAGAGAAGCCGAAAGGAAGAGCGGAGTGGTAAGGCCAATGGCACGAGGGGTGAGAACGTTGCAATCACACAGATAGCTCTGGGCGCTGGGGCCTTACTGGACATCCGAGGAAGCAACTATGCTTTTCAGGAATGTGTTGGAGAATTGATTGCTCAAGTAGAGGAGTTGACTGCCAAAGTCGAAATCATTCACAACGTATCCCTCACGCCTCTTTTACTGGAATACTTCAGCTAATGTAGCGCCGATGTCAATAGTGGAGTAGCCAATGCCGAAGGCTGGTCACCGTGCGATAGTCATATAATCAGTGATCGCGGATTTCGTTTATGGAAATGAGACTCCTTGTATTTGTAGAGGTAACTTAGGTAGAGAGTAGAGACTTGTAGAGAGTTTGCGAAGGCTCATATGGTCCGGGGACCTCACTACAAGGTCGATCGTGTCCCATATTTTTTGTCCTGCCTTGGGGCTGATGACTTATCTGACGAAGTATAGCTTACTGACCGGATAAAAGAATAGATCAATAGATGCTACCTAGGTGAAAACACGGAAATAAATGCAAGACACATTCAAGTCATCTATGTGGAACCCAGTGTTATACAAACAATAAACGAGGGACATTCATAACTCTCTATTTGAATATAAGGAACCTTGTATAGCCTTATGCTAGCAAAGCCGATCAATCAACTCCTAACACCTCGCATGCTGTCCGTCTAAATTGTTGCCTTTCGAGTAAAATATTGTCATAACGTCGTTAAGTTTCTCTCATCCATGATATCACAGTTGCCTTCACCGCCGATTCCTCTAGATAGTCTCGAAATATCCCAACAACGTAAACCAGGTAGTTAATCAAAATGATACAGTAATAAGAGATGAAACCCACCAATGGTGAAATTGGCCAATTTGATAATTGATCACGCATCAGAATCTCGATCTGGCCCTGCGCTTGGGCGGACTCTTGACACCCATGATCTTCGATGCAATCATGCTGCTGATGGTATTCTCAGCAAAGCCTTTGACACCCTTCGACTTCGTCTGCCTTGGGTCCTTGTCGATAAACGCATCGATAGCCGCCGCACCCAAAGCAGCCGTAGCAACCTTGGCGCCTTTATCCCCCGTCCAGCTGCCCGGCTCCTTGCGGAGTCTGAAGGCAGTGAGGCCAGCCGCTTCGAGCGCAGCTCGGGCAGCCATCTGCCACCTATCGGCGACAGCTTCGTCGGGGACCTTCGAGGACCGGAAGCTAGATGCCACCGATTTGGACTTGCGGCCTCGGTGGCGCGGAGGAGATGGTGAAGGACTCGGGGTGTACGAACGGGCCCGGGATCGCCGGTGGCGCCGCCCTCGATCGCGCTCGTAATCCGACTCGTCGCTCACAGATCGCGATCTGTGTCTCCGATGCCTGCGTCGAGGGTCATCGCTATATGCTCGTGAACGCCTCCTATGCGGCGACGGGGAGGGACTAGGAGAGTGGTGTCGATGATGATGGCGATGTCTTGATTCTGAATCGTAATGAGAACTACGACGGGAGCGGTCGTGACTCTGCGAACGGCCTCGGTCTCCTGATCCGGCTTGTGCTGCAGCGTACATTGCAGCCGCTTCACTAAGGAATTTAAAACTCTTCTGGCCTAGAGATTTGGTGCGTTTAACACCTGGCCGCTGAGGAGAATTTTGATCTTCATGATGTTTACTTCGAGAGGCCTTCCTACTGCTGCGAGGTGGTGAGGCATGTCGGGATGCTCTGGGAGGTGATGAGCGTGGGTCATATTTCGGTTGTGTAGTATACTCTCTGTCGTGTCTTGAGTACGGAGGAGGGCTGGTGGTTCTGGAATGTCCCTTAGGACTGTGTCGTCGACGCGGCTCAGGAACCGGGGACCGGCCGCGATGAGATCTAGAAGCGTTGGAGACTTCTTCAGTACCGACATACTCGTAGCCAGCGCTGTTGATAGGCGAACTTGAATGGCGGTACGGGTCGTCAAAGACATAGGGATCGTCATGACGACTGTGATGGTTGCGCGATCGGGACGACATGGTTGGCGTTTGCGCAATAAGGTTTCACGCGCAATATTTGAAGATGGTGGTGGTCGTTAAGTACCAATTTCGAAGGAAAGCAAGCCGTAAGCTACAAGTCCAACGCAGTAATGTGCGCCTTTTAAAAGCCACAACGACGCAGAGAGGTAATGTATTATGTAGATTAACACTGGGATACCTCCCGAAAGGTTGCAGGTAGGCTGGTAGGGTATTATTACTGTTATTACGCAGAACTGCGCCTCGACGTATGTCCTGCAGCAAACCGATGTTTACTGGTTGGCAATATCGTCAGATATTCTAAGGTTGCCAATGCTGTTGTCGAAATCTAGAGATGTAACGAATAGCTGTTGTGAATCCCAAAAATCTTTTCAGATTGCATAAGAGGTGATGTCAACCAGGATTAGAGCTCTTCCGCTATTTACAGGGGGGCAGTGTGGGTTGAGTGGGATGGGAGGCCTATTACGCACTTACAAGGCGCCCATCATAAATGCTTAGCAGACAGGTCAGAGAGGCCAAGCTAGACTTCTAGCTAAGCGCATACGTCTATGACTTTGTATGGCTGTATAGCTATATGGTCATTGGAGCTGTCATGCCTACGGGCGCACTAGAGACCAAGTCCGTTGCCACTTTAGACGATGGACGGTGAATGATGCATCCCCCGCATGATCTCATAGTGCTTCTCGCATGGGCCAACGCAGCGGAAGAATAACGAGACGTGTCTCCCCTTGGCTGCTTAGAACCTTTACAGAAAGTAAGGGGTTAACTCTTATTTGATGTGACCCCTAGTAAAGACGGAAATATCGGGAATATTTCTCTCGACGATATTCCATCGTACCGGCATTTGCCAAGCTATTAGAAAGGGAAGTTCTGTGGTCTCTGCTCGAAAAGCTGCGGCGGTAAACGACGCTGGTCGTTCGGTGAGGGCCGCCCGAGGTCCTACCATAATATGTAGCAGCATCTGACACCTGCACCTGGTATTGGACGTATGATAGTACCTACCTCCTAGGGTAGGCAACACAAGCCGAACCGTTAAGAATTGTCACAACGATAAGGTCTTACAATGTGTAATGTTATCTCGTGACAATATTTAAGACGTGACGAGACGAAGGTGATTGTATCCCATCCATGGCGGTTTCTATTTACTTGAAGGTCTTGGGTTCTTCCCATCGATCTCGGCGATTTGTTAATGAAAGCATGTATTACGCAAGTGAGGACGTCGCGTTGAAGGATGTCGAAGAATATAACCGATTGAAATGTTGAGTTGAAAATAACGCGTAGGACATGGCTGGATCTAGAAAAGCCACATAGATATTGTACCTAGGTACTTCTCATCCGGACCCCGCCATCCCAGCCGTATGTAGGTTATTTTCCACCCCCTGAGTTGCCGCTTAATAATTGAAGCGATTCCGATGATACAATACGACCTGTATCATCGCCAATTATCAGATCAATATGGCAAGACCAAGTGGCTTTATGTTGTCATTAATACACTAATCACAGTACTTGCGGCATCATATTGTTGATTTTTTTTTTTCATCGTTTCAGAGTTTCTAAGATCCAATTACGAATTAATTTTGCATTTTGAAGAAAGGTAATACCAAATTACATACGTATATGGTTGACGCGACATAGGTAGTGGGCAAACTGTCGATAGCGAAAGGGGAAACGACCTTTTAGTACGCTCTGAGCATTTCTATCTGACATAGCGGTATAGCAATTCCGACACCAAGATGAAGATGCCCTGATTGAAATAAGAGAACTATCTTTAGAACGACATCAAGCTCGACTTTAAACTGACCTGCTACCTACGAAAATTTCCACAGTTAAGTCCTTACCCTCATACATTAGGTACTTTAACTGATCTAGGCACACAGGATGCAGAGTTATAAATATCACCAAGTCCCCTTCTAGTATGTCACACGTCTACATAAACAGTATCTGTTTCGAAGGTAAATACCTTCACGCTATGGTTAGCGGCGACACATCCCCCGCAATTTGTTTGATATAAGAGAGCTGCGGTGCCAAGTGCGGAAGAAACCACAATACGACAGTCCGGTTAATGTCGCCGCATATCAATCAATGTACCCACGTCGTAAGCTTTTCTAGAACATCCAAGCAAAATTTTCAGAAGAACAACTAGGTAGTAGTTTAGCATCAATACGATATGCCAATCTAGAGATGTCAGCAGTCGAACTGGCCATTGTCTGTCACAATATACCTACCTAGGTATGGTCCCTAATTTGGCTTTTTGATACTAAGTCCACCTTGTACCTTACCTGGTACTCAGGTATGGCTTGAGCAAAGAAATGATGCTATTAAGAGGTGGTACTATAACGTTGTTTATCGCAACATCAATATATGCTTAGCTAACATCACGGCAATAGCCTGTGACCCCCTTTCTGGGATAATATCGATGTTCTAATATCGGATCTATCCTGTGTCTTCCCACCCCAAGTTCCGGGGCTACCTCCACCGGATGAACTAAATAAATTCCCAATGGGATGAGAAGCTGTTTATAATATTAGTATACGCCAAGACGTCTGATTTCGTATCAGCGCATCCACGTTATAGGAATGGTCCGAGATTGAGATGGTATATCTCGGACTACTTAAGGGCCTAGCCACCACCCCCTTAGTTGTAGGTAACCGCAGCATCTCTGTAAAACAATCATGAACAAATGTTTACGTATAAGCGATTCTCAATGCTGTTCAATATTATATTTTTAGCCCTTGGGGCTGCCGCTATTGCCCTGCCAGAAAACGCTGCTTGCCCTCGCATTAGATGTATAGATGGGGTTAGTCGATGTGGTGGGTAACCTTCTATAAATGACTGCGCTCTATTGAGCCATGAGGCGAAAATTGACGTTCTCCAGGAATCAAGTATGGTCGGTGCTACGACATGTGCACGCAGTCCCAGCCGAGTCCTCCACCATGTCCTGAGCTTACATCGGCTCCGACGACATTGCCGCCAGCAACGTCAACTGTCTCGCCCTGCACTAGTACCGGAACTGCTTGCGTCGACTATCTGAGGTCTTGTGGATCGCCTCCTACCGCTATCCTCACGTATGGCGGGTATGTATTGCCTCCTAACCAAGGATGCTATTCGGTACTCTAACGCCTATAAAGATGTTACCCGGCTTGCGGACCCACGCCGACCTTTTCACCTCCGCCATGCCCGATGGCAACTGAAACTCCGACAGAATGAATTGATTATGACGATGGATAAAATGGAATTGTTTACTATTAGTCGAGAAATGTTAAGTTACTCGTGTAATTCATGATCCTCTTGTTAAGTTAGGTTCGGTGTTGGGCGGATGTATGCTAGGTCTGATTGAGCCCTGGCTAGGAAAAGTTGCTTGCATGTAAAAACAATCGGGCTGAATTAATTGAGTTTACGAATTTTCACATTAACTCAGGCTAAGCCCAACGGCTCTTCCTGATTCCGAGTTCGGTAAAGATGATATAAGAAAAAAAAGTTACAAGATGAGATTAAAAGGGCGTATAATCTACAGATGCCAGTTTAAGCTACAGGCGTCGAGCATTAGCATTCCAAGAGCTAGCAGACGCATTGTTCGAAAGTCTGTATTATGTGAATTGGAAGGGAAACTCGTCGTTTTCTAAAAACCCAATCATCTGCTGGCTCATAGTATACCACCTTGGTAATCGCAGGGCCTGCTCGACCTCCTGGTATCCCTTAGACATATCTGGCTGGTCTCCCCCACCAAATGTCGCCCCCAAAGGCCTTTCCAACGCCATATCCTGAGTCGTATTTGTAGTTGCTGATCCGGCCTGCGTCTGAAGCCCCAGTTCGCTTAGGAAACTGTCCATCTCTAGTCTGAGTTCCTCCTGCTCCTGCTGCACTGGGGTCGAAGCCGATTTCAGTTCTTTATAGCGTACCGCCACATTATAAAACCCCTGGAAAAGAACGTGATGCTTCGCGATAACGCTGGAATGCTCGCGAGCGGTTTCTATGGAGCTGACGAAAGCTTCCATTCGCGCCGAGTCCCCCTCGTCCCCCGTCTCTAGCACGCAGCAAAACAAGACAATGAAAGGGATGAATGGTGAAAAGAGGATGGTCCTAAACGGGGAAATATAGATGTTAGAATACGGCCGGTCTATAGGAAATAGAAATTGTATCGGGGGGCATACAACACGTACCAGTTCACATAATCAGAAAGGAGTTCCGGGATCCCGAAGGCCTGGACGTGGTTCTTATGGTGTTCTAGTGTGGCTCTAGCGTAAAAGATACACTCATCACTGAATGTGGACGCGGAACCGACTTGTTCAGGAGCAGCTCGGTGTATAAGCGTAAGCATTGATAGCTGGTACACTTCATCGCAACTGGACACGAATTTGACAGCCTCTTGCGTGGATTTTTCAGTTTCTGTTTGAAGTAGAAGTTTCTAGGGGCAAATTTATAGCGTTAGTATTGCTTTCATTAGGTATTCAAAGAAAGAGCCCAAGAAAGGTTAGGTGACACCTACAATTATAGCACGCGACTTATCTTGAATGTCAAGCATTTCTTGCGTTAAGTCGGCTATCACTTGTTCTCGTATACTGTCAGGGGCAGAAAGAGAATGCTCGCTGTAGAGCCTCTCGTAAATCCTTCCGGCGACGACGGAAATCCTTATAGACTGATGGAAGTAGCTCATGACCGGAGCAACAGATGTGCGCGAGCATCCTGGTAGCGGAACTGTTATCTCAATGTCTGGTATAGTCGAACAACGGCCGAGTCGCAAACTTAGAGGTCTCTCTAAGCAGAAAATAGTCCAGAAGAGCAAGCCCATAGTATTTGGGACGTCTGATCCTGGATCCGCACCCTTTGCCCGAGTATGGAAACCTAGAGCGTGAGAGGCATGGTATGCAGCAACTGTGTACGTCCAAGCTAGAGATGGCTTTGAAATATCCACCGCGTAAAATGCCTATTCATAGAAGATTAGCAGGTGAACGGTATAGCCTACCTAGATAGGTATATAATGCAACTTACTCCTAATATTAGTGCAAGAACCATATCATACGTAGCCTTGAAATGTAAGGACAACCTAGAGAGTGCGGTTTCGAGGTTCACTCGACAGAGTAGCTTGAAATCTTCTTGCGAGCCTCCTGGCTGTAGCTGTCCGTCTTGTTCAAGTTTAATATTGCCGAATAGATCTGTACATGGTCTTTTAGTTTAGTTGTTTATAAATCTAAAATCGGTAAGCCTACAGTGAAGAGCAGTGTTGATGATGATAAACTCTGCCTCTGAGTACTCCCCTGAAAAGTACACCTTTAGGCACAACTCCGAGAGGCTTTCGGTCTGGAGCGCAACGTTGAGGAACCTAAGCATATAATTCTGCTGCTCTACAATTGACAGTCAGTACATAGTATCGATGGCTTCAACTTTATAGTTTATACGTGGTATTTAATTATAGGAATTCGTAGAAATGATCACGTACCTTGTGCTTTCCTTATGACTGCCACTGTGGCTTGGATCGGCGGCATTTTTAAGTCATCGCGACATCTTTCTCGAGGTAGTGCATGAGGCAGGAGAAGTTCTGGCGATACCTCTTTGTGCTTGATTGCGTTAACAATTTGGTGAAGCTTATCCAAGAGCTCCCTAGTTTCGAAGTTATGACCTTTCTCTCGGTCAGCACCGGCTACTTTGCGTAAACAATCAACGGCAAAGGTTGAGTTGGCGGAGAGTGAAGATAGTCCTTCAACGACTGGCTCGTCTTCCTGTTCTCGCCTGGTCCTTCTGTGGGTGCTCGTAAATTGAAAGTTCTGTTGACAGTCATTGTGACTCGATGTAGTAGCCCCAGTGTTACTTGCTGTTGTATGGAGAGAAAGTGGCGACCGAGTCGAACGACTTGATGGGCTACGAGTAGGTGAGCCAGCGTCCCTCGATACTTGAGATGGGATACTGCCCGCGACTAGTGTATTAATATGTTGATTTAATTGATCAAGCCTCGCATTAATATCGTCAATTTTATCATCACTAGCTCGAGATATTCATTGTAAGGACTACTACATCTTAGGAGAGTTAATCCATGCTTGGGCTTACTATTGTGAGGATATCAAGACCCGTTGCCGTCTTGGCCTTACAGCACGGGGTGCTGTTGTACACGTTATTCTCAATCGCTGGCAATTAGAGCAAGGTGACTTTCTATCGCAGCGAATCTTTCATGGCCAATTAGTTTTATTGAAAATAACAAATAGGCCTCATAAAATCTAACCTTTCGACTTCGACAATAGTTGCACTAAATATTTTTTTCATAATCAGTCACCTCTCTGTAATTGACTGTAATAAGACAGGACTGTAGAAAGGCGTACCGCTTTACTCGGGGTCAGGGGCGCGCGTTCCGCAAGCTCCGCAGTATTTTCTGGCATATCAAGCTACGCGCAACATGCGGTAGGACTAGGATATTTAACGGGACAGGGCAGCAAATCGTCTGCTAGAATAATAAAAGAGATGACCTTAGGAGACTGCGTGAATGATACATCCTCTGCTGAGTTTCAATGTTTCGGTGCGCAGTAACGAGATATTGAACCGTCCGTTTTCGCGTCTCGGAAACCCCGAAACTGCGCTGCCGATCCAAGCCAAGCCGACGGGAGGTACATCCGGAAGCTAGTCCATCTAGTCGCACGTGGAAGTCGTGATTAAAACGTGCTGGGGTAAATTTAAAACCATGCCCAGGCTCTTCGGTACCCGCGGCGTCCGAAGATACCGTAGTGAACTCACCCCTCCTGATAGTCGATATCATGACGCTGTGAGTCAGACCGAAGTGTATGATTTTCCAGCCTCAATACGTTTAGCCATTAGAATACCTAGAGTATATGGGCCTTAGGGGCGTATGGGGATTATTACCTGTTTGTTTTGGATCACTTTTAAAATACGGCACCTTTTAACTACATCAAGACCGAATTTTAAGCCTAAGGCAAAGGAGCCGTGCCGAGCGCACCAAGCGGTGTCTGAGCACTCCCGAAAGTGCGCCGGGCCGCGCAGGTGTATCTCATATGCCTCGCAACTCCGGGTTTTGGTACGGCTCTGATGCCGTGATATAAGGAGGTAGTAAATATGAGATCTTAGTTCGTTTTCACTATAATTGAATCAAGAAAATTCGATTCAAACCGATGGGAAACTATTAAAGCTTCCTAAAGCCTTCGATCTGCTTTCGTTATCTACTTTCGCCGCACTCATGTTCAACTTACAATGGAGTCTGCCTCAGAAAAGACGACTACAGACGATACATCTAACCAAGACTCTGGTGCCTTCGGCGCTTACGTAGTAAGTAGATGAAATTTTTCGATAGGTATTGATGTAAATCGTACGCTGAACATCTGGCAGAGGATCTTCAAATATGGCACGCCGAAAGAACGCGCCTTACAGCTGGTGGCGACCGCATGTGCTCTAGGCTCCGGTGTTGGAATGGCTCTCGTCAACCTGGTATTCGGCCAGTTCATTACAGTTATTTCCGACTTTACGTCTGGCGTCTCCAGCCCAGCGGACTTCCGAAAAGAAGCTTCTCGGCTAGCGTAGGTTCTTCCTCCTATCAACAAGCTCATCTTTCGCAAGAATAGCTACTAACTCCGAGGTAGTCTGTACTTTTTTATTATAGGGATTGGACGGTTCATCCTTACTTTCGCCTACAGTTCTCTGTATACGCTCGCAGCCTACCGAATCGCCCGAAACATTCGTTGTCTATATCTCAAGGCAGGACTCAGCCAAGAAGTCGCTTACTTCGATGCTGGGACTGGCGGGTCGATTGCCATGCAAGCTACTTCGAATGGCAAATTGATTCAGTCAGGGGCATCAGAAAAGCTAGGCCTTATCTTCCAAGGAATCTCAACTTTTATATCCGCCTTTGTCCTAGCATTCGTCACCCAATGGAAACTTACTCTAATCACCTGTTGTATTGCTCCGGCTACGCTTTTAGTTATGGGCGTAGTTTCTACCATTGAGGCCTCCATCGAATCCAAGATCCTCAAGATCCACGCTCAGGCCGGGTCCTTTGCCGAGAGTGTTCTGTCGAGTGTTCGGACTGTTCACGCCTTTGGCTTGCGGCACCGGCTAATGAAGGAGTTCGACAAGTATTTACAGGCTTCAAGGACCCTGGCAAACAAGAAGAATGCCCTATTCGGCTTCATGTTCTCTGCTGAATATACTATCATATTTGCGGGAATTGCCTTGTGTTTTTGGCAGGGTATTGGAATGCTGGCCAGGGGCGAAGTCTCCGAGCCTGGTGACGTTTTTACGTTCGTTCATCCTTCCCAGTTTGTTTACTATTTTTAAGTATAAAGCTAACCATCGCATAGCGTCCTCATGTCAGTAATCGTTGCGGCTGTGAGTTTGACTTCTATAGCTCCTTATGTAATCGACTTTACTCGCGCGGCCTCCGCCGCTGCGGAACTATTCCGACTTATGGACCGGACTTCGGCTATCGATCCATTCGATCAGCGAGGGGAACAGCCTACAAAAGTGAAGGGAACTATCGAGTTCGACCGTGTGTCTTTCAGCTATCCGATGCGTCCCGGTGTCACAGTACTGAACGACTTCGGGCTACATATCCCTGCAGGGAAAGTAACGGCTCTTGTGGGGGCAAGCGGATCAGGTAAGAGTACTATCATCGGTTTGATTGAGCGATGGTACAATCCGATATCTGGGTCTGTGAAGCTTGATG
Organism: Daldinia bambusicola; assembly: GCA_022478815.1. Classification (NCBI taxonomy): domain Eukaryota; kingdom Fungi; phylum Ascomycota; class Sordariomycetes; order Xylariales; family Hypoxylaceae; genus Daldinia; species Daldinia bambusicola. The sequence goes on from MU284069.1 coordinate 43,567, forward strand.
GCCGACCCATTGATCAGTTAAACCTAAAATGGCTGAGACAACACGTTCGACTTGTTCAACAAGAGCCAGTCTTATTTGCTGGGACTGTTTTTGACAACATCGCGAACGGCCTCGCTGGTACCCCTTGGGAGAATGATAGTTCGTCTGATAAACTGGTAAGGGTGAAGGAAGCTGCTCGAATCGCTTTTGCAGATGACTTTATCAGCAACCTCCCCAAGGGCTATGATACTGTTATCGGAGAGCGAGGCGGGTCACTATCAGGAGGCCAGAAGCAGAGGGTAGCTATTGCTCGAAGTATTGTCTCGCAGCCAACTATCCTTCTACTCGATGAAGCTACCAGTGCGCTTGACCCCCAGGCCGAGGAAGAGGTCCAAAAGGCCCTCGACAATGTTTCTCAAGGGCGCACTACTATCACGATTGCGCACAAGTTGGCTACGATACGCAACGCTGATAACATCGTGGTAATGGAAAAAGGTTGCGTTATCGAACAGGGGACGCACAGCTCGCTCCTTCAACAAGACGGTGTCTATTCGCGCCTCGTGAAAGCCCAGGATCTATCTATAACTAGGCAAGTCTTTGATAACGGTTGCTCAGACGACGTCGACGAGAAAACTAAGGATGATGAACCTGCCACGTTAGCCAAGCCATTGACACGATACTCAACGTTGACAAATAGCCGATCTGAGAAGCAGCTGACTCGGGATGACTTTGAACTATGGAAAGCAGTCGGCCTGCTCCGTACGATCTGGCGATTGGTAGTCTCGAATCCAGAACTCAAATGGACTTATTCTTTTCTGTTATTCGGATGTCTAGGTGCAGGTAAGTCCTATATACTCTGAAGCTTGAATCAGACTAGTTAGTTGGCATATTGACTAACTGTATTCTAGTCGCTTCTTTCCCTGGTCAGGCGATTCTGATGTCTAAATTCATCGGAGCATTTCAACTCCCTGGAACGGAGATGCAGTCAACAGGAAACTTCTTTGCACTAATGTTTCTTGTTATGGCACTCGGGGCTCTCGTTGTTTATTTCATCATTGGATGGACATCAAACGTTGTTTCTCAGGTAGGGTGGTGAAGGCAATACATAGCAGTTTCAAGGTAACTAGGAGGTAGCTAACAAGATCATAGACTCTTAACTACAAGTATCGGAGGCAGGTGGTTAGCGACTTATTGAAACAAGACTTGCAATTTTTCGATCGTCCTGAGAACAGTACCGGCGCGTTGATTAGTCGGACAGATTCTTATCCTCAGGCTATATTTGAGCTCATGGGTTTCAACGTCGCTTTGACATTCGTTTCAGTCGTCAGTGTATTGTCATGCTGCGTCCTAGCTTTGATTTACGGGTGGCGACTCGGCTTAGTTATTATATTTGCTGGTCTTCCACCTCTGGCGCTATCCGGATATGCTCGCATCCGAATCGAATCGGCAATGGATCATAGGATTTCGAAACAGTTCTCAGCAAGCGCGTCAATAGCTTCGGAAGCTGTGACCGCTATTCGGACGGTATCATCATTGGCTATTGAGAAATCGGTCCTAGAGAGATACACCAACGAGCTAGACCACGCTGTCTCAAGCTGTACAAAACCAGTGATGCTTAGTATGGCTGCCTTTTCGTTCACGCAGACCGTTGAGTACTGCTTCCTGGCTTTAGGTTTTTGGTTCGTCCATCAACCCCCCCTCTCTTTTTTCTTTTCTTTACAGAACTCAAGACTTTATGTTAACATCGGGTACTAATTATACTACTGTCTAATAGGTACGGATGTCGCCTGGTCTCGTTTGGCGATCTAAGCTTGGTAAATTTCTTTATAGCATTTCTCGGGGTGTTCTTTTCCGGTCAACAGGCTTCTATCCTATTCGGGCTTTCTGGCAGTAGGTATTCTCCTATTTTCAGATATAAAGTCAGGGTACTAAGAGTTGTTTAGGCATGACCAAAGCAAAAAACGCTGCGAACTATATATTTTGGCTTGAACAACTCCAGCCTACTATTCAAGAAACGCAGGACAATAAAGATGTTGGACCAGCTGGTTATAAACACCTAAGCCTGGACAACGTGCAATTCTCCTACCCCTTGCGGCCTCATACGCGCGTCTTGCGTGGTATCAATCTCAAAGTACGTAGCGTGATGCAGGCCTGTCCCCTAGGTGTGTGCTTGATTGATATCGCTGACAGCTGTGTAACAGATTCAAAGGGGACAATTCATTGCTTTTGTCGGTGCTTCCGGATGCGGGAAGAGTACCATGATCGCCATGCTAGAACGCTTCTACGATCCTGTATCTGGACACCTGATAATTGACTCCAAGAACTTGGATGCGATGAATCCTCGGCTCTACCGCAACCAAGTAGCACTTGTACAGCAAGAGCCGACGCTTTATACAGCAACCATCCGCGAAAATATTTCTATGGGAATCCCGACCGAGGATCCAGCATCCATCGACGAAGCCGATATTGTGGCGGCCTGTCGCGCCGCCAATGCCTGGGAATTCATTTCTTCTCTTCCTGATGGGCTCGACACGCTATGTGGCAGCAACGGGCTGCAGCTCTCCGGCGGGCAGCGCCAGCGCATTGCTATTTCGAGGGCGCTAATACGGAATCCGCGGGTGCTACTGCTAGATGAAGCAACGAGTGCTCTAGACACGCAGTCGGAGAGAATTGTCCAGGACGCCCTGAATGAAGCAGCTGCGCAAGATGATAGAATCACGATTGCTGTAGCTCACCGCTTATCAACCATCAGACATGCTGATCTTATATGCGTGTTTTCGGGGGGTAAGATCGTAGAATCGGGTACCCATGAAGAGTTGATTGCGAAGAACGGCACGTATAGCAAGATGTGTGAAGCACAAAACTTGGCGCTATAATATACTCATAGGCGTTTTCCCTGAGCACGTAAATGAAGTAAGGATCTGGATGATGGGCAAGGAGGAGTAAGTTTTAGAACCAAGATTCTCGATACAATTAAGACGGAGGTTAGTTGGCATATAGATGGAAGGGATAGAGCGAAATATAATATTTAATATTTTTCATGGTTTTTATTGTTATTTTTATTTTTTTCTTTTAAGTATCTAAGTTATCAAATAATGAATTATATACATCAAAAGGTTTATTTACACTATATACAAGTAGAATAGTAATAATATTGTTTGCTTGTCCATCAACACCAGTCGGGGTCTGCCAGCCCTGAAACGCGCGCGGCGGCGCGCAAAAAACATCGGAAGAAGGGTAGCAAGGAGATATATGCAAATGCCGAAAAACAAAACCCAAACAAGAGCCAAATGAAGGGGGAAAGCCTCACAGAAAAATAAACAATCAAACACTAAAGGTCCAGCTCGATGCAGCCGTGGTGGTATCTCCAATCCCATACGCTCATCTATCAATATGAATGAATCTCCGAAAACCGCCCATTACTTCGTCCGTTCAACTCATTTATTTTTCATCTTAACCATGCCCGCCAACTTTTTTTTAGATGAGACAAAAGGAAACGAGCCGGGTATATGTGTGTTTGTGCTTTTTATGCACGTATGGATGGTTTGATGTGTTGAGTTTACAGGAGGAAGATGGCGGCGAGAAGGCCGAGGAGGCTGGTAGCGCCAGTGCTGGCGACTTGAGCGACAGCACCGCCGGTGGCGATAGGGATGTCGGGCTTAGGTGGGACAGTGCCGGTGGGGAGGGGTTCGGAAGTCGAGTTAGCGCTGACGATCGGGGTGTAGATGGGGTACGAAGCAGGTGGGGGAGGGGGAGGAGTGACCATGGAAGAAGTCGAGCAAGGAGTCGTAGTGGTGACGGTAACGATCTCGATGGGAGTCGTGGAGCTCTCGGTCTCGCATGAGCAAGGAGCAGTCTCGGTGACAGTGCTCTTGATGACGGCAGGAGGAGTCTCCTTAGGAGTGTCCTTAGGAGGCTTGGTTTCCTTAGGGGTTTCCTTAGGAGGTTCGGTCTCCTTAGGTGTCTCCTCGGGGGGAGGAGTCTCCTTAGGGGTATCCTTCGGGGGCTTCGTCTCTGTGGGAGTCTCTTTAGGCGGCTTAGTCTCCTTCGGGGTTTCTTTAGGAGGCTCAGTCTCCTTAGGAGTCTCCTTGGGCGGTTCGGTTTCCTTGGGTGTCTCTGAGCATGGCGTGCTGCTCGTGGTAGGGGTTTCCTTAGGAGGCTCAGTCTCCTTGGGCGGCTCTGTTTCTTTAGGGGTCTCTGAGCATGGCGTAGTGCTGCTTTCAGTAGGAGTTTCTTTTGGTGGCTCGGTCTCTTTCGGGGGCTTAGTCTCCTTGGGAGTCTCTTTAGGCGGTTCAGTTTCCTTAGGGGTCTCTGAGCACGGTGTGCTGCTGCTTTCACTAGGAGTTTCCTTTGGTGGTTCGGTCTCCTTGGGAGTCTCCGAGCATGGTGTAGTGCTGCTTTCGGTAGGGGTTTGCTCCGGCGGGGGTGTCTCCTTGGGGGTCTCAGTCGTGCTGCATGGGGTTGTGGTAGTGATAGTGATCTCTACCGTCGTATTCTCATCGCATGGTGTAGAAGAGGGAGCCTCAGTAGGAGTCTCGGTGGGGTGGGTAGAGCAGGGTGTGGTAGTTGTGATGGTGGTCTCAACGACGACGTTTCCGTCGTCGGAAGGCTTTGGCTTGTCCTTCGCATCCTTGCAATTGTCGGGCGCAAATTCGCCAACCAGGCTAGACAGCTTGTTTACTACCTGATCGGCAACTCCCTGTGCGACGTCTTGTCCTTCCTCTGGGAACTGCTTGACCACACCGTCAACGAGAGACTTAGCAGCACCGCCAATGTCCTGAACAGCACCACCAACTACGGAGCACAACGCCCATTTCTCAAACTCCTTCTTCTTGTCCGTCACATCGTTGAGTAGGCCCTCAGCCGCGGGACCCAGAGGTGTTACAACTTCCGTCAGTCCCACCAGGTCAACTATCGAGAGCTCATCGTTACCGTCCGTTAGCTCTTTTCCACCATCGTTGAGGAGTTTGACAAGGTCCTTGGCGTTGCTCTCTACACCCTTGATGTCGGAGCCGTCAAAGGCCTTGATAGAATCGTCGAGTTTCGCGATGGCATCGGAAACCTTCCCAACGATCGATTTTATTCCCTCAACATCTCTTGGGATCACCTCAGTCTTGAATCCCTCGGTCTTAAATATGGGCTTAGCCACAACGCCCGATGCGGAAAGGGCCGCTAAAGAAAGAACGGATGATGTCTTCATATTTGATATTTGCGACGGAAACACTAGAAAAGAAAGAAGTGAAAAAAGAAAAAAAAGGAAGGATTCCGGATCTCTAATAACGAACGCAAAATCAATGCAGCCGAATGACCATGAAATGAGTGTCTAGGACGGAAAGGAAAAGAAAAGCGCTGTGAAGAAACATAAGCCAAAACTATCCGTCGATCGTGGACGCGGCTTTCTTCCTTGATATTATATACAGAGCTGACGATGGAAGAGACTGGCTCCGCCAAGCCGTTTGACTACACAGCTGAGCCGCTTATGGATGCAAGACAGGGTATAGCAAAGTTAGAATTCATTTTCAGAAGTCTATAGGATTCTAACACCGAGAAGGCTGGCAAGGAAGAAGCAACGTAGCGTAGCGTGCGGCATAGCAAAAATAACCTTAATGTCAAGGGTCTGACATTGGGGCTAGGTCGAGATAGGCTGCCGCTGTCGTGCAACAAGCAATCGCTTAACTGTTGAGTAAGGTGATCTGGGGTAAATCTCGTGGTCGTTGACTCCCGTTCATAGCTAGGATAGTATGTATCTTGGCGGTAGGTAAATAGTAATAATTAAGGGGAAGTGGAAATAAAGTCAAGAACTCCCAAACGGGAATCTCGATTTGAAGTGGACCACTTGTGACGCCGCGAACTGCCTATATAGGGCTGCTAGTAAGCACCGCCTCCCATCGCCTTGCTTCAACTTAATGGATTGATGCTACATGGAACTTGAAATAGAAATAGGCAAGGTTACCTAGGTAATAAGCTTAGATAGAGAATTATCTCATAGTATCGATAGTCATCTTGAGTTTGCTAACAACTTGTATTGAGAAAACAATATAGTCTAGTTGTTCGTAAGTGTATCTTTAGAATGCATCTTCAGTCGATACCTACCTAGGGAGTCTCATCAACAATTTAAGCAATGTCTTCTTCAATGTATACGATAAAGATAAAATGGATCTACTGCTTGTTGAATCTCAGTCTATCCTACAGAGGAAAGAGAAGAAGAGGAAAAAACCAAAAGAAATAAGGGTGTAGAAGGATCTATTATTTTGAAACATGGTTCTTCGGACTTTGTAAATCCTTCCAGCTTCTGTTGGCGGGGGCTACAATAGTACAGGGCTAGGCCCGCGGTGTGGGACGAGTTACAAACGAATTTGGGAACTCGAGAAAAACTGAAAGGCTATTGCGATTGTTGGTAGTATTAGTAACGAACATAGATTTCCGTGTTATAGTAAATATCTTCGATCTAATCTGCGGATAGCTTTCCGGGATGTCATGATCGATGTTGCAGTGTTGGTTGTTGACAGTATATAAATAGAGATAATTTTAGAAGCTTTCGGAGAAAAGATGAGCATTTGGAAATAAGGCAGCTCAACCCCCGCCAAAGGATCACTAAAAAATTCCAACTGCTGCTGATGATTCAGGTAGACCTAACTTGTGCCTCAGCTGTATCGCGATCTTTTGTTTCAAGTAAACCGGACCAAGGAAGTGACATATTAGAAAGAACAACAATTGAACTTATTGCCTAATCGCGATCGAATGGTACCATCGCCTCATGGAAGTTTTTCTCCCTTTCGCGTCGCCTGCGCGACTTCAGATTGCGTGGTGTCTTCCGCATATCTCTTATACGCAGCAATATACTGTTCATCAGCGCTCCAGGTATCCTTTACACTTTGACGCGCGATTGTCGCGTCAAACCATTTCCTCCATCTAGCCCATACTTTCTCTTCTTCTTCATCACCGGCTTGTCCCGGGTCCGGGATACCCACCCCATCGGGCTTGTAGTGGTCAATAAGGAAAAGGCGCTTGGCCCAAGGTGCAAGCATAATATCAACCAAGCTGAAAGTCCTACCAAGAAACCACGGTCCGCTCTCTTCGCCGCTTTTCTCGTTTTCTAGAATCTCTCGTACTAGTGTCTTGATCTGACTTAGAAACCCTTCTCGAGCCTCTTCGATGGTATATCCCTTATCGGGAGTGTGTTGCAGTACCCGATAGAAACCCGGCACGATTTTACTGCTAATATGATCGGCCCAGAGTCTGCACCTCGCGCGCTCGTACGGGTCGCTAGGTAGCAATCCAGGCCCGTTTTCTTTTTCGTTTGCATACGCCTCATCGAGGTACTCGCAGATCACAGAACTTTCATACAAAGGCTTCCGCTTATTTCCCTTTTGCTCCGCATCCACAGAGACGGCCAACGTGGGCACAAGTCCGCGCGGATTGAGTGCAAGAAACTCGGGTGCTTTAGCGTACGGATTAATCTCGACGTATTGATGCGGAATGCGCTTCTCATGCAGTACGATCCAAGTCCGCTGCACGAAAGGGCAGAACCATCCACCGTATAACTTGAGGGGATGTTCAGCGGCGTGATCCGCTGCAAATTGGGCTGCGGCGCCTGTGGCATGTCCGTGTAGGGAGGTATCCACCTTCGCTGGCATCGTGCTTTTCTGTTTCTTTAGATCCAAGTAAAATTGGTTAAAGTGTTGTGATTGAGATAATTGTGGTCGGTGACGTATCCGCAACGCTTGCTGGATGATGCTTACTGACTGTCCCCTCATTAGGTATCTCTTGAGGATATCACAGAAGTTCGGATAGTAAGTGTGTGTACCTAGGTGAGATGCATCTACGAAACGATGACATCAAGATGCAACAGCGGTAGGTAACGGTTAGCTGCGGGGCGATGGGAAACGGGAAATGCCTAATGCTTCTTACAAACACTATAATGTCCATTAACCATATAGCAACTTGGAAATATTTATAAAATATTTATCAAATAATTAGGTAGATTAAGGCGATTATATTATTATAATTACGATATTAACAACTTCTAAGATAGGTATCTTGTATTAACGGTTCTGATATCATTCCCATTCTCATTATTAATTTCAAATAAGTGATCGAACTCAGTTGGGTATCATTCGTTACAATCTTGGGGAACCAACAGCACTCAATTTACATGCAGATCATCTCAATATCCATCTTTAATCAGCCTCTTCCACGTTCCCCGACCCGCCAATCTTCTCCTAGTAGCCGTCTTACGGTTCAGATCCGGGATGACGTATTCGCTGGGTCGTTCCGCCCGAACAGTTTCCCAAAAGTCATACCCGCGCTCGCGGCGTCGTTCTGCCCTTTGAGCGCGCTCCTCCTTTTGCTGCCTACGCCGCTGCTTCGCTTGGCGCGACGCCTCCGGCTCAAGTTTAGCGAGCTTGGCGGTGCTCTGGTGCATGCCTTTCGTCGCTAATTTAAAGCATCCCTTAAATGCGGCTTGCACGCGGCCGCTGAAAGCTGCCAAGAGCGTGCCGACTATGAGCACTGCTGACACAGGGACTACATTGACATCCGTTAGTAACGCATCCAGGGATTCGCTGTCGGTTGTTTGGGTCGGCAAGAAAGGCGAGAGAAAATAAAAATAAGAATAAAAGCAGAAAGACCTACGTGAGATGGCGCCAATAAAACCCAGGCTCACAAAATTGTCATCTTCACCTCCCCACTCCTTGGTATTCATACCAAACAAACTGGTAAAGAAGCTGAGTGGTAGGAATAACACCGTAAACGTCGTGAAGATCATGACCGAAGTGTTTTGAGAGCTAGCTAGCTCGGTTTGAAGTCGTGACCATCGTACTTCATCTACCTGCGCTTGACGCTGTATCATCTCTTGAAGTTTCTCGTACTAAATTCAGCTTTGTTAGAACCTGTTGCCTTAACACCCCATATTTTAAATTGGTTGACGCTTACATCTGTCTTCGTATGATCAACCCGCTTGATCATATCCTTTACCTGTTTACGGTACTCCTGCAACCGTTTCAACGCTTCATCCAGAAACCCGCGACCATTTTCCGTGAAAGACAAAAGTTCGGGTCTTTCGTAGCTCTCCTTCATCTCCTTAATCGTAACCTCTTGTTCCGAGAAGAGATTCATCATCGTGTTAAGTTCGTCATCCATGTCGCGAAGCTCGAGCAGGGCAGATGTGTTTTCGCGGTTTTCTCGCTCCGCCTGTTCCAGCTCTCGCTTATGCCGTCGTTTTATGCTCTCAGATCGGTTATCCTCCAGCTCCTCTGAGTCGGAATCATCCAGGATTCTATCCCGAAATGTCTGCATTCTGAAACGTTTGAGCGACGAAGTCATCCTTTCAGTCTGTTAATGGTTAGCGATTACTCCCATTGATGTTCAGATGCATGTATGATTTAGGTACGCACAAGTATACCAAGAGCCTCCTCAAAGATTCGGAAAACCTCTAGATCCGGATGCGAAGTCCTATCGAGTAGCACCGTGACGGCGTGCAGAGTTACGAAAGCCGCTAGGTCCAATGCATTCTCGCAGCGACCGCTAAGGTCTCCGTTAAGCTCATTATATACGCTATTCCTGAGATCGGCCTGCTGGAACAACGGGCCTTCTGTAGGATGAGATTCACGCTTCGGGAAAAAGGTTGTCAAAGTCGCTTTGGAAATGTTAGCGAGTAATGAACAATTTTCTCGAGCACTTCTTGTGTAACTTACTGGTATCAACCGCCCAGAGCCATAGCTGGTCAACTATAAGGACGTTACCATCGATAATATCATTCTCGAGGTCGGAGTCACTCTCTTCCTTATGAGTTGCTGTATCTGCCGTCTTTAACGTGTCCACGGTCGACATCAACCGACTTCCCGGCGAAAGGACACTCAGAGGCTCCTTGCCGTCGCCTACATGGTACATGTCCCGCTTCCGCTTGAATGGGATTGCAATTCTTTCTTTGGTAAGCTTATACAGCATTTGGTCGTCGTCTCGTGCGTAAGTGTCTCGGAGAGCCGGATACCCATATTGATCCAAGGTCCTACGTGTATTAAGCGGCGGATCGTGCCCAATATATTGCCAGATTACTCGCGAGTCAAGCGACTCGAGCTCGGCAACGTCTTTTGGGACAGGTCTCGCTCTACCTTGTTCCATCCTCCGCTTAATGATATTACGGCGTCGCACTATATTTCTATATGTATCATAGTGCAGATATGGCAGATATAGGTACAAGTGCGTTGGAGTAATCGCAGGGCTAGGACTCCTACCAATTCGTCCTGGGGACGGCGGGCGGGGCGACCCTTTTGTGAAGATTAGAACGATTGATTTGACTCTCCAATTTCACCACAGTAGGGGTGGTTGATCTCTTACCAGCCTCTGATGGGACGAAAGCGCACCCCGGTTTGACATACGAAGCATGCAAATTCGCATGGCGCCCTTGTACATGCCTGTTCACCCAATTTTCATTGCTGAGAAGTTTATCGAAGTTTCGATTCTGCGTCTCGGAGAGCTTATCGAATATTTTCTAGATCTCAATTAGTAGAGCTCAGCAACGGCGCAAAGAAACATTTATACCTTGACCCAGTGAGGGTTATTAAATGGTAAATGAATCCACATGAACTTTCTCCTCGAAGGGTCCGGCCTAGAGAAGCCAGCGCCCATGCTGTGTAGTGTGGAGAAACGGCCAATACCACCCCCTGAGTCAAAGGAATCCTCTTTTGTGGCAACCAAACTAGCTCTTCCTCGTGTTCTTGGAGAGATACCGGACCCGTGAGGATCAGAATTGGTGGTCCCAGCCGATCCCGTGCTACCCCGTGAAGATGGACGATGGAAACCAGGGGTCGCAAGGGCAGGAACCGTCAATCCACGACTTCTCCTCGGCGAGACAGCAGGGACAGGCTCGGTTGACGCGCCTGATATGACTGGTCGAGAAGCATGGCTCGTAACAACAATTTCGGGTGAGGGGCCAGTGTTAGACTCATATTCAGGATTCTCAGGTGAGCTATTTGGCCGCACCGAGCTGAAAAGCATCTGTCCAAAATCTTGAACAATCCCCAATGCACCTGCAATTGGTGATGGGCCCGGCATTGGACGTTGTGCTCGTACCATACCTCGGTGCCGCCTGGCCGCCACAGTATTCATCCGCTCCTGAAGGCATTTCTCGGGGCCCTTCTCCAGGAAGTCTTTCAAAATATGCTTCGAGATATAAAGCCTGATTTCTTGACCGGGTTCCCCTTCTGGATCCCCATAAAATCCGATGAGCTCGACCTTAACATTTTCGCTTAACCTCAATGGCGTGTGGTCGTATTTGGAGCTCAATTCTTCTGCCTTCCGAACCGCAGCTCCTAAGTCAGCAAGGAACGAATGCATTGTTCGGATATTGCTGGGCCCGAACGAAGCGCAATGAGCGTGATCACTCTCGAGAGATAAGGCTTGTTCCCCTCGACATCCGAGTATACCTGATTTAATTGATGTCAGTGGGGCGCTGAAGTGAACTTCGTCGAAGTCGGCGCCGCCAAGCCCGGACAATTGTGAATCGACCGTCTCATAGAAAGTCCATATACGCAGCTCACTAGCTATGTCTACGAACTTATCTTGTAACTTCAATAACGATTTGTTTCCTAATCGCAATTCACGAGCTATAGACTTGGGTAGCGGACTTTGCAGGTACATGAGATGTTGAATGCTCTCTCCTAGATGAGGCATTGACATGTAACTCGAGCCGCGATGAGGCGTAGCTGGTACACGTTAATAACCACATATATGAACGGCGCATAGTTATCGAATTTTGTAACAGGGAATCTTACCAAAGAAAGCGATACCATGGCAATCGAAGATTAGAGACCTAAGCTCAGGTTTCCGATTCGCCTTAACTAGAGCTAGTTTCGCAACAAGTCCACCAACGCTATGGCAGATGAAGAATATAGGCCTTGACTTCGACTGACTAACACGTGTCTTCATAATTTGATCAAGCAGGTCATCGGCAGCCTGGTTGAGCGTCATGCCCTCATATAGTTCACGATGACGATAAAGCATCACCCGCGCCGTGCTAACTTCCTTGCGGATACCTTGTCTTATCCAGAGTTGACTCGCTTTCGGCAAATGACGATTTATCGTGGGCGATAGGATGCTGCTTCCTGGGAGTTCTTTCACGGTGGAATAGCGCTGAAGCTCATTCGGCGGAGGAAAGCCAAAGTAGTCCTCCGTGAGAGGATCTCTAGCCCAGGTATCAACAGGAGACGCGCCAATGCAGGGCACGGCGATAACATCGACCGTGGTTTGGTTGTAGCCAGGTCCCTCAACATCGCCATCAATGTGCGCGAATCCCGGTTCCGGGTCCCAATGCGAGTAGCCACTATCGATAGATCTCTTATTATCAAAACCATCACCATACTCTGACCCATCACTATGAGACGCCTCGTGGTCGCTGGCATCGCTGATTCTGTTATGTATTTCAGGAGCGCTGGAGGTAGAGCGCGTCGCCGCATCTTGAAGCTCTAGCTCGGCTTCGAGACCCAAACCACCTGAGTCTTCGCGATTAGCTTCCGCCATTTTGACCCTGATGGCCTCGAATTTGCTTCTGGTTCACCTTCTCCACGCGAAATTGCGCTAAGAGCGAATTCTTAATGGCGCGTCAGAGACCACATCGACCAATTCACGGCCGCTCAGAGTTTCTTGAGGATTCAATCCATATGAGAATATTTTTATACGAAGACGGCCCAAGGTAGACAAAGGCGTTACAAAATGACGATGCGGAGTCAGCCTTGCATTATTATTTATTACTGCCTACCCTCCATATGCAGTCTCCCGTCAGCTGCATTTGCTGCGGCTCTTCTCCATCGAGATTTCCCCAGAGTCGCAGAAGGGGGTGATCTCCCATTGGTTTACAGGACGAGACATGGTGGCTGCGGGCGCAACCATAAGATGAAGATCCTCAGCTGACGGCAGGGGTCCAATCTGGCTGGCGGCCAAGGCGGTTAATACGGCAGAGACCTCGTTTCGTGCATACACTCCAGAGACGAGCTTGAAAATGTGCCTACTATGTATTTATTGGTGCAGATCGTTGACCTCCTCCACCAAACCAACATTCCAATAGTTACATAACTCCTGGTAGACACCTACCTGTTATAGATAAAACAAGAGTGACTACAAAGGGAAGACAATAATAAAGCTAGGGATGCAAGAAAAGGAAACTAGGTTAACTAATAAGAACCACCAACCATCTCTAAACCCATATTGAGAATTAGTTAAGTCCTAAATATAGATGCTCTCTACGAAGATAACCGCAACTAGTTAGAAGTATGTTCTCACTAAGCAGTAGTCCCACCATAGATCAATATGTTCACGATAGCCCGGTTGAGTCATTACGAGATATTATTACCAGTAGTTTAGCGAAGCCACTCTGTCATAAAATCCCGAAATGCTCACCTAAATCATCATCATTAGCCAAGCCAATTCAAGGCTCTATATACCTACTAAGGGTGTTCTCCTTCGGTATTCATATTCAAATCGCAGTTCTCCTAATGTAGCATCGTGCACTACATATTAGACAGGGTATTTATGATGTGCATACCTATGTACCTGGGTACTCAAAGCTTAATCAAGCAATACCAACATAGCTCATCAGCAATGGTCGCCAGCTTCCAAAGTACTGCTGTGCCGTAGGGATACATACCATATTTCCAATGCTAGCTACCTATCATGTTAGCTTTTTTTTGTCGGCTTTGCTGCAACTACGCTGCTGGTGCATGTAGCCTTACGAGCTGACCCAGGATTCAGGACCAGATTTCATAACCTAGCACATATCCAAAGACAAGTAGCCCAACGACAACTTTTGATAGGAGCTTAAATAGCCAGCGGTGTGAAGTTAAAGGCAATAATACCATTCGATTTATTATTCGGCGTAAACATGTTTAAACGTATCACGTCAGCTCTAGCGCTTCGTGCGGTTGGGTTTTAAATCACCAACTCCCAACATCTCCGCCGTAGGCCATATATAATAAAGTGATAGGGGGGTCGCGCGTAAAGTAATGATTTCTGAATAGAATACTTTATCTTTCTCTCGGGTTATCAAGTCATCGAGCTATTATGGGCGGGGTTGCATCTATACCGACAGATCCCTCACGGAAGGTCCAAGTGATCTCGGCAGGATACTCACGAACCGGGACCGTGTCTATGTCCATGGCCCTCGCGAAACTAGTCGACGGCCCCGTACTCCACGGTGGAACACAGATCCTAACGCGCGATGATGGTAAAGTTCGATTCGATTAGGTACCTACTATCGGCCACACCACCTAACACTGGCTCAGATTACTGCTCAACATGGATTAAAGCGTACGAGGCTAGAGAGGCCGGCAATAACGTGCAGACCTTGAAACTCCTTCAAAAAGCGACCGCCGGGTTCGCCGCGACTGCGGATCTGCCACCGGCCGACTTCATTCCCGAGATGATGGAGCTGTATCCCGAAGCGAAGGTCGTGTTAGTCCGTAGAGACCCTGTGAAGTGGTGGAATAGCATAGCAACCTTGACCGGGAGAACTACGCCGTGGTGGCTTGGTATCGTGGTAGCGCCATTTCCCGGATGGAGATACATCCCGGCGTTTGCAAGCGTGTACAGCCGATCAACATTGCGGCTTGCAGGTCTCGACGCAAAGAATGCCAGTCCATCGGAACTCATCGAGAAGGGTGGTCCACGTAGGTTTCCCATCCCTTCTTTAGGCATCTACTAACTAGGTATTTCTCGTCTCTAGACATTTTAGAAGCCCACCACGATAAAGTTAGATCTGTTGTCCCCGAAGGACAGCTGTTGGAGATGGATCTAAGTGAGGGCTGGGAACCTCTTTGCCGATTCTTAGGCGTACCGATTCCCGATGAACCATTTCCTAGGGCGAACGATGCGCAAGCTGCGGATGCATACGCCACGAAGATTCTACTCAAGGTATTTCAAGGTTGGATTGCTATATTTTCCGTGGCAGGACTCGGTATTTATTCTGCATCCCGATTGTTAAGACGAGCGTCGTAATGCGTCTGATCAGCGGCCAAAGGATTATTGGAATAGACGTTCTTTCATACATACGATTCATAAGAGGCCCGAGATTGCGAGATGTCCATCATACTACTGAGTTAACGAACAAATTTGATAGATAATTGGGGTTATAAAAATATATGTACGCCTGATACATAATCAACGGCATCATATCTTCATCATTTATCCACTAACATCATTGACAATACTGACGGGCAGTTATACTAAGATTCCATACGCTCTTAGACATTGTTTTTAAGGAAATATGAAAAAGGAGAGATATCCTTAATTTGAATTTCCCAGCATGAAATTAATTAATTATCGCGGCATCACGTACTATCGTGCTTATGAACTGATATCCTTAACCCGGAGGCGGGATAAGTGAAGCAACTCAAGAAAGTCCCCGCGATTGGTAAGCTGCCAGGGGTTCACGTAAAAGCGCACGAAGGAACTAGTGATGGACTCATCGGATAAGAGCTCTGTTAATGATACCAACTGTTCTCATATGCCTGACTAATGTATACCCGCCTGGTTGTAGTCCTGTCAGTTTTGTGGAATTGACGGGTTAATAGAATTAATTTGACTCCTATGAAGTTATTCCGACCACCACCAAAATTCCTTTATAGTGTATTGCAGTGTAGCGTTGTCTATACGCGAATTTTCATAGGGGTTTCTTGTAAATGTTCTTCTTACCTAGGTATCTATTGTATTTCTCCGAAATGCACCTATCTCCGTAGGTTCCTTATTCCGGTTGAAAACCTGTGTGTCGGAGAAGTTTAATCTATTACAAGCAGCCTACCCTAGTCTCACGATGAGGCCAACTTATCGAGCAACCATAACAGGTATAAAACAAGGAGGTTTCCCAGCACTTCTTGTCGTAAGTCATGATCATTCCATCAGAGTACCAAGCAACCTTCTAATCACATCACCATCAAGTTTATTTGACTTAATCATCTATTCAGAATGTCTTCGCTCAAGCCACTTATTCTCTGGGGCAACACCGCTCCCAACCCCGTAAAAGTACAAATCATCCTCGAAGAACTTAAGATCCCCTACGAGAACAAGAATATCGAATTTTCGGAGGTGAAGAAAGAGCCTTTTATCAGCGTCAACCCGAACGGAAGGGTCCCAGCAATCGAAGACCCGAATACCGGGGTTACTCTATGGGAGGTAATGAATCCCTTCACTTCAATAGTCTAATACCAACGTTACTGTCTAAACTAACCGTCCTCACTTCTAGTCGGGTGCTATCATTGAATATCTCATCGATACCTACGATAAAGAGCACAAGCTGAGCTATGGTACCTCCCCCGAAAAGTACCTGATTCAACAATGGATCGCTTTCCAGATCTCAGGTAGGATATTAATACCTAACTTCCCGTTACATACCCCGAGTTTCGCTGACAATCGAAACAGGTCAGGGGCCTTACTACGGCCAAGCCGTATGGTTCTACAGCCTCCACCCGGAGAAGGTCCAGTCCGCAATTGACCGGTACGTCAAGGAGATCGAGCGCGTGCGCAGTGTCCTTGAGAAGCATCTCTCCACGTCGGCATCTGGGTGGCTCGTCGGCGATAAAGTCACCGTTGCGGATCTTGCCTGGGTCATATGGGAGCATATGGCAATTGTGCTTCTGAAAGTGCTGGGCATTAATCTGGAAGGAAAGTACCCCCATTACGAGGCTTGGTACAAGAAGTTGGCAGAGAGGCCTGTTGTCCAGAAGGCCATAGCTATAAGGATGCAGCAGTTAGCAAAGGTCGGTGCTGTGAAGGCAGAAGATGCTGCTAAGAAAGAGTAAGGCGTACAGAGTGCATATAAGATCTCTAAGCTATCTCAAGTGGTGTTAGCTGTTAGCAGTATAGAAGACCGGAGTCTTTGCAAGTTTGAATAGAAACAAGTAGTTGCAATAAATTTACTATGCTATGACAAAAGATAAAACAGTGGACACAGCGAAGTCACTCTCTTAAAATAACAAATTTATAATATTCAATCAAGGATAAGATGTACCTGAATATCAACATTTACTAGAAGAGGTAGCTAGTATAAGAAAAGTACAAAGGGCGGATTTGTTGACAGATACCCAAGCTTTCTAAACAGGGCAAACACTTCTATAGACTTGGAACCACCGGAACTCGGCTTAAGCAACCGCTTTTAACAACTTAGGAAATAGAAACCAGATGCATACTAAACGTCTCCTAATTGTTGACTGTTGATAAGCGAGCAAATACTAAGTCTTGTTTTCTTACTTCCAAATTCAGGAAGTTGTTAAATATCGCAAGAGGAGTTTACAATCCGGGAGAGCCACATGAATATTAACTGGGGACCTAGAGCTATAGCATATGCACCTAGGTTAGTGCTTTGGGCAAGTAGTATTTTATCCACGCCTATAGTAAGAGAGCTCGTATATCTTGGGATCAAAGGGGTCACGTTCTACATACAGTCACATGCGAGAAGCATCTCGTATGTTTTTCGCTAGGGCATAATGCATCTTACGACTACCTTCAGAGAATATGACCGTATTTGAGATGTTCCCCGCCAAAACCCCCAAACTCCCACATATTGCGAACTGAGGGTCCCCCCTTTTAGCTTTACATAATTCAGCAAATATCTGAACCTCGGTTTTTGTACAATGGCGTTTTGTAAATGTGAGTACCTAACCTAAAGTTCCGTTAGGTATTTACGTACTTTATAATAATACATCAGAGCTGGCTTGCATGGCGAGAGGGTAGATAGGTAGTAGAGCTGAAACTAAGGCCATAGTCGCAATAATCCACCTGTGACTATTCTATGAACGAACACAGAGGAGACATGTCTAGGTACCTTGTTCCTTTCGCGTAAACACGCTAGAGGATTTCTCAAATGATTCTTATACTTTCATGATATCTCTCTCCTCTACGCCTCCACCCTAGGAGGCTCGGTCTTCCCTCCCGCTGCGGGAGGTGGCACGGCGCCTCCCGACCCACCGGCCTTCTGCTGGCTCTCCGCGGCCCTACGAGCCCTGTACTCCTTCATGCGCTTCGCCTTGGCGGCGCGCTGCGCGTCGAGCGCCTCCTTGCGGCGAGCAATCTTGTCCTCCCGCTCGGCGCGCATCTCGAGCGCGATGACCTTCGCCCGTCTGCGGCGGTGCTTCATGGCGACCCTCCTGCTGCCGAGCTTGCGCTTCTCGGTGCGGATCAGCTTACCCAGGCGCCAGCTCTCCTCGGCGTAGGCGTAGCTGCCGTCGTCCCGCAGCTTCATGACGCGCTCGTCGCGCGGGTGGGGCTTGCGGCCGTAGCCCTGGCGCACGACCTGCGTCGGGATGCCGGAGGAGGAGATGGCGGGCTCGGGCTGCGGCGGCGGGATCGGGGTCGCGATCATGTTGAGCTTGCGCCTGCGCATCGCGTGCGTCGGGTACGGGAGCTTGTCGTCCTTGTTGAACACGACCCCGATGTACTGCCGGTCCGGGTGCCTCGAGGGATCTCGGTAGTACTTGACGTAGCCCGTTGCCAGGGCGTATATGGTGTGGTCTCGGCCCATGCCGCAGTTCTCGCCTGGCCACCACTTTGTGCCGCGCTGCTTGTATATGATGTTTCCAGGGATAACGTAAGAGTCTGTGATTATTGGCGTTAGTTACGTTCAATTTTGAATTTGAATTCTCTTTCTACGTGTAGATATCCCATGTATATCTGAACATGAATCCTTGAGAATTGCCCCGCCTTCCGTCGCAGTTGAAGATGGGTACGGGAGATGGGGGAGATGAGGGAGATGGGGGGGATAATGATAGCAATTGTCAATTATGTCACAAACGTACCACCGCTCTTCTTCGCGCCCAACTTCTTCGGAATCGTGCTCGAGTCTCGTAACTTGTACGCTCCCTGCGCCTTGACCGTGGCATTTCTTCGACCTTCTACCGCCACATTGTTGGCGGTTATCCTCAGCTGTCCGAATACGTCTCGTAGCTGTCGTATCGTGGTGGTACTACCAGGTGTCGTTCTCGATATTCCAGAAGCAGCCGCCACTATGGGCCGCTGCAATTGAGCGATCCTCATGACTTGCCGAACGTCGTTGGACTGTCGTTTGGACCCGTTGTCGCTTCTTCTGGGCGAAGATTTGGAGGACGCCGGCTTTTCGGTTCCTGCAAAAAGCTCGGGTCCCACATTCCCACCCCCCACAAATTTGGGACTTAGTCAGCGGTCGATAAGAGGTACTTAAACCAGAGTGATAACGATAAGCAGTGGAAAGTTGCCAGCAATACCAATTCCAGCATACGTCAGGTACATATAACCGCTTACACCTCTTTGATAAAGTCAATTTATTAATTCATGCCGCTGAATCACATCAAGCTCAAATATTGATCTCTCGATCCTTTCGCGCCATAATTGGTCTCAGTTATACCAGTGATAGTTAATTTTATCGCATGCGGAACTAAATACCAAAACCTCAAAACCCTCGAGCCAATCCTCAAGCTTGAGGCTATCCCAACCCATCAATTACCAAACATGAAGCTCCTCCCCTCCCCCCTCCAAGTCCTCCTCCTCGCCCTATTCTCCTCCCTCGCGCACGCCCAATTCGGTTTCTTCGACCAGATGTTCGGCGGCGGCGGTGGTGGCGGGCAGCAGCAGCGCCAGCAGCCGCAGAACGTGCCCAGCGACTCGTCCATCTACCGCTCCAACTTCGACCGCATGCACTGCGACAACTACCTGTGCCCGGATACTTTAGGTAGGATTTTAACCCCCCCTTCCCCCCTTCTCCCCCCCCCTTTCTTTTTTTTCTTCTTTTTCTTCTGTGACCCCCATCTAGCAACCTTGGCCGCATCTCATAAATCGATCGATCGATGAAAGAGATATATATATAATTGCATGAATGGCTAATTGGTCCATCTCTTAAACAGCCTGCGTCCATTTCCCCCACCACTGCCCGTGCCCATGGCCTGCCCACGAAGACAAGTTCGAGACTGGCGATGGCCACCGGATATGCGTGTCTAAGGGCGGATTCAAACCCGGAGAAGCCGCAAGGAAGGTTGAGCTCGCCCGGAAGGGATTGCTATAATTTAAACGATTGAGGCTTTATAACGTAGTTGGCGGAGGGTTTGTTTCTTGGAATAGAACTCGGGTTTGTTCCGGTTCCCATTGAATACAAAACCACATTGTCTGAGCAACACGGTTAAAAAACTTCGAGACCGGTCTTGATTGAGCTACATCCAATTCCACAAGGCGAAAGAATTAAGAATGAATGTTGTTTCATTGAGTCTGAGGTCTAAGCCCGTGCAGGTAGAACATCTATAACTACAACTGTGATTCACCCGAAAATAACCATATCTCTCCCAGCCCAATGGTAGTATGTCGCTCGCCCCTCCAACACCGAAATTCATCTATTGTGCCTCTGGGAAGAAGAACAAATCAAGAGGCACTCCAGTCCACCTGGCCATTTAACTCCGTCCATCAATGCATGTCCTGTCACCATAACCGTCGTCGTAATTTGCATGCTCTTCTCTCGTCCAAGTTGGCGGCGTTTCTCTTGAGAGGAGAGTGGCCTATCCCGTATTCCTAGTCGCCGGCTCCGACGGCAGCGCCATTAATGGTAGGCATCGGAGGGACCTCTTCGTCGTCCTCAAGCTCATCGAGCGATTCCGGGTGGCCGAGATATTTGGCCACGTCTTTCATCTCGTAGTGCTTCTTCCGTAACAACTCGAACTTGCGGTGTTTCTCTTTCTCTTCCGGGGTCAGGCCCGCGAGTTCATTTTCGGCATCATGTTCCGGCGTGGCATCTTCGTCGTTAACATGAACCTTGCTTTGCTTGCGCGCGGCTCCAAATTCGTTGTCGGGTATTTCCTCTTCCGGTTCTCCTAGCGACAACCCGGGGATTTCTTCCTTTCGAGAAATCTCACCATCAAGCATCTCGTCGTCGTCATCGTCCTCCGACGGCTCGTAGTGTCTAGCATACGGCGTCTTGGGCTCGGTAATTTTCATGGTAGACGTACGTTCCTGCTCGGTCAGGTAGAGATTTGCTTCGTCCCATTTCAAGCGCTGATTGTTATCTAACACTTCTTGATCCGGGCCGTGGGAGGGGGTGCGTGACGATTGGCGGCGCGAGCCGGGAGGACGGCTCGCAGCACTCGAAGAGCGACGATGACCGGCATTTGTTTGGGTATTTATGATGGTAAGCTCCTTTTCGGACAAGTCCTTTTCCTTGATCGGAGATACTGGAGGTGGCGACTTTTGGTATGAGTTCTTTAAAATGCCTATCAAGAGGGGAACCAATTAGTCTAAGGGAACACTGACGGAGCAAGATGCCAAGTCGTAGAATAAGGGAGAGATGGAAACATATGACGTACCTCTAGGGCGCTTAATTTCGTGACTCGGAGGGATATGCATAGCTTTGGGGCTCAACTCCACGGTCGCCATTTCGGGACTGTAGGAAGAAAATGTGTTGGTAAGTGAGTTTAGGTAAGTTGATGAATGTATGTGGAATGGAGAGATTTGAAACGTACAAAAGGATGGGAATGGAGGTAGGTAGTAAAGTAATGTATGCGATAGTTTGGGGGGGGGAGGCAAATATGGAGCAATGTGGATGGGAAAGTAGGCGGAGGTAAGCGAAAAGTTGAGTAGGAAGTGGTCAGAAGTGGTAAGAATAATAACGTAGGTAACCAAGGCTAAAAGAAGGATGGCGGGTTTGCGGGTTTGCGGGTTGGGTTGGCAGATGTGGAGGTTAAAGTTGGAAAATAATAAAAAATAAAAAGTGGCAGACGGGACGCGGGGAAAAGTAACTTGGGTCCCTGCAGTAAAGAATAGTGGATTTTCTATCCCAACCTTTCTGTCCGTTCTGTCCGTTCTGTCCGTTCTGCTTGTGATTTGATGTGATTTGATGCTTCGATGTGATTTGATATTTGTTCGGGAAGATGGCTGAGGGAGTATGTACGGTAGTGTTGTGCTGTAGTGTTGTGTTGTACGTTGTATGCTAGGGTATGCTAGGGTATGCTACGGGGTATGCTGCTGATCGCCCTGATGATGATGATGATGCTCTAGTATTTCACCGATGCGCTTGCGGTTCTGGACTTTGCAATCCAATGCAGGTAGATTTTCTTTTCTTTTCACTTACGGCTGGTAGGGCATGTGTTACCTGCTGTATGGTGTATGTGGATGTGTGGCTTTTTTTTTTTTTCTTTCCTTATGATGGAGGGTGAGAGGAATGCAATAGCGTATTATCCTATTATCGTATTGACCTATAGTTCCTGATGGTGTTGTCGCTACGTCGTGTGTCTATTTGTCTCACTTCGTGGGGAGATCTTGTGATTGAGGGGAAAGGCGCGAATTGTCATATAAAAAAGAAAAAAAAACCTGGGGTGGAAAAAACAATTAGAAGACTAAAACATTCAAGGCTGGTTGTCGACAAGGAACACGAGTAGAGAGCAATGTGATAGATAAGGTGAGGATAATGTGACGATTCGTTGCTCAAAAAGGTCAATTAACTTGTTAGTTCGAGTCGCTAGTTCAAGTTGTTGTTGTAGTACGGTTTAGTTCAGGTTCCTATTACCTCGGAGAGAACAAACACCTAAACGTGTTAAACCTAATAACGCTATCGCTGTTGCTACTGTTGTCACTACCTACTGCTGCAGGTGTTACGGCGTTGGGGTCAAGTCGTATCATTAGCCTTGTTTGATGCTTGCTTTAATGCCTTGCTACAGAAGGTGCAGAATGGTACAGAAGGTGGGATGGTGGTGGTTGGGTGGGTATTTCCAGCGTAGTCGGGGGTCTTGGTGGGTCATAGTCAGTTATACAGGTACCTAAGGTAACCTAATGAGCTGTACACAGCTTAGGTACGTACATGTACATATGTATGTATTTCGTACTTAAACAGCACGAGCCTCCCCTTGCGAAGGAGCTTATTGAAGCAATGATCATCCCACCATCTCGCGAGAACCTTATGTCACTATTCCAATGTTTGAAATCCTCGGTACGAGATCTTCCCTGCAAAGGCCTGCTGAAACTAAAGTATTCCACGTATCGTAAAATGTATCTGTACTTCTTACTCGGTAAAAGCTTACATCCCGTCCTGCGACCAGGTACCCATTGTTCGCCAGAAGGCTCGAGCTTCTCTTATGTCCACGGATACTTCCCGAAAACCCTTCGAAATGGTAAACCTGACATCATTTTTTTTTATTCTTTAAATTTTTTGGAGGACCTGTCTCCAAGTGACCTCATGATACTTCTATCTTCCTGTCGTCCTTCGGTCGGCATCGCCAGCCTATAACGGCGTTACCTAAGCGCATGTTTTACTTCCCTTTATCCACTTTGTCGGACCCTCGTGAACGGCGTCACGACATCTAACGGCGTCACAGCATGCCGACTTATCTCGAGTTTATTAGTATCAGATGCAATATATTTATTAAAGAAGCCAGCCCCTGAAATTTGTTGCCCCATCCAAATTAATGTCATGTCCACCACCAAACATCAAACATGCATTCATTGCCTATCGTCTAATATTGACGCCTCCTATAGTTTGGCGTACGCCATGAAATGCGCCAATCCGTAAAATGCCTTGCTCGCTTTCTTTCCGTGCTCTCTCTCTACTTGCGACAAGGACCCTTTCCGTTGAGCCGGATGGACGGAAATCGATATCTCCTAAATCTTGCTCATCGGCCCCTCGACGTGAATTTTACCAGCTCATCAGTTCGTTCCCTCTAATAAGATAATTTTCTTTCTCTGCCGCTGTACACGCTCCGAACTCTCCCGCCTCCCACCTAGACAAGAAAGAAGAACTGTAATAATAAACAATATCAGGTTATATAATTAAAAAAACCAGGGTCCAAAGTGTGACTGTCTATCTCTGCGTGTACTACATAATTAGCGCACCCTTCCCGTCCCCTACCCCTGGACCGTTTGACGCAGGGTAAGACTGATATATGCGTGCTTTTATAGAACTAAGGTATCGTATGTATGTATACCTACCTACCTACCTAGAGTAACGTGGCGGCGCGCACGGGCAATAGGGCGATCGCAGAACGTCCGAGGACGAGTAGGAATAACGGCCGCTAGCACATGCTTATCCGGGAATTTTTGAGGCTCGAGGGAAACAGAACGTGCCTATCCAAGCGCCCCAATAGCTCTGCCGACGATGCATGAACCAGACTCCTATCGTTCTCGAAATACTTTAGCAGTTTAGCGAGTCCAGTCCAGCTTAATAGCTACCTGACCCTAGCGGTAGTTCAGGGGTCCCTTTGTGTGTGTAGCACAGCAGCGAGATACGGCAGCAGTTCCGTTGGGTTCGACGGACCATGGGTGGGCAGGTAGGGTATGTAGGTCGGCCGCGTTGATATCGACCCGGGGATCTTATCTTCTGCCCACTATCTAGATGAGGGCATGTGCTGGGCGACCCTGATATCTTGGACAGTTGGTTCGCGTTTCCGGTGGTGAGCCAGTTGCCGAACCCTAAGATATGAGACCTTGTAAGCCTTATACCGTAGCAGATACGACGGTGCCATTAAATTTTGTTTACGAAATGAGAATCCTGTGCATTGCGCGCTACATCTCTCTGCATGAGTCGATGGTGGTTTGATAACGTGGTTGGCCAATGATGGCCAATTTTATAATATTCATCAAATTCCCGAAAACCCCTATTTCATCAGTACGAGAGGTATCAATTGAATACTATAGTGAGCTGAGAATAGGAGTATTAAGTACCTTAGGTAGGTATATCCATATTTCAATAATATCGTTCCTATTGTTAGTCTCCACTGAGCCTGTGTAATAGTCGTTCTAATTCCGTTACCTAGATCTACGTTGTTATATATCACATTTTACCACTTAGATCCTAGAACACATCTGCTGTCCCATCTAGCGACGGTGACACACGAGCAAGATTGACGGTATTATCTCTGGCTCGGCCGATAAATGTATCCTCACATGCAATGCGGTGTACGGGCTGAAAGAGGCTAGAATAACTACCCTGCAGCAGATAAGCGATTCGACATTATCAACTCTTGCTAGGTGTTCGATTGATGGCTCTTCGCTTGGTGCAAATGAGACAATTCACATAGCCCTTTGCTAGACTCGCAAATCCCGGAACCAATCGCTCCTGTCCCGGATGATCGAGACCCTCAAAAGACATGGTCTATATAAGAGGAGGGAACGGCCGTTGTAGCATCCATGGCTACATAATTACCAGTCATACACACAGCTACAAGTCCCTGCATTCAGGACAATATATTCGGCATAGCTACGTTGTCATTAGTACGTGTTCCCGTCCTATAGTTGCTTTTAATTATCCAGCAGCCTCACACCCATATCGTTCATATCCTGGGGCAATACCAACCAGTATCATTTATACCGACAGGTCAACATACATTAGGTATCCTTCCAGCTCTCTTCAACTCGCAAACCCATGCCTCGTCCAGGATAAGAATCAGTCAAGCAAGTTTACGGGTGTCATTCAAAGCTTACCACAGCTTATCGGCATATCTTGGTCCGTCAGATGATAGGCCTTCGCAACGAGTATAGTCAATATAAATATTATAAGCAACCATTTTATATACGCAAAATACGACGATGTTGACGATATTACGTTAACACGTATTCGGCGATGCACCAAGCACATATATTTACGGAACAGTCAAACCGCTGGGCGACGACGAGGGAAGACGCAGTGCTTCTAATGTTACACTCTGCCGAGTTTACCCCGTCGTATCTGATTATAGAGGAGCATGCAAGCCTCTTGTTGTAGTACCTACAGCACACCACTACCCAAATCCGAAAGCGGAGCTAATCGTCGCCATCGATTTCGTCATTTGCTCTCTTCTTCTTGACCTCCCTCTTCTTTGGGCGGAGCCATTCCTCCATCCCTAGGGGCCAGTATACCCGGTTATTAGGACCGCCCATCCCCAACTCCGATTCCGGTACCTCGGGGGGCGGCTTAACTTCCTGCTCCGCGTTCTCTTCAGCCTCGATATCCGCGTCTGCACCTTTCTTGGTCTTGCGCTTCTTCTTCTTCGGCAGCTTTGGTGGCGGCCTATTTTCGTCCTCGCGCTCGTACGGGATAACGTCGTTGAATCGATCCCATCCGGGCAGTTTAAAATTTCGCATGAGGTCAAATACGGCTTGCTCTTTGTCTTTCGCCTCAATCATGAGATCCATGGTATCAGGACATGGCGGAAGAGTCAGGACACGAGGGCGATGCTTTCGCCGCTGGCGAGGAGTGATAGCCTCGGAGCAAGGCTCGCTATAATGCATTTTTTGTGTAATCCCTTTCCTATCCCAAGTCGCTTTTATCCTTGGGTAAAGTTCCATGATATCTTTCGTGCCTTCGCGGATTTGATCTTTGTTAAACAAGATGTTATGATGATGAAAGTCCAAAACAAGTGGAATATTTAACTCCTCACATATCGGAAGTAGGTCATGCACATTCCAAGATACGTCGTCGTTCTCCAGTACCAACCTGGCTTTGACACCCTCCGAGAGTTTGGCATAATTTTTCCTGAACCGATCGAGGGTAGCTTCCTTATCACCAAACACGCCTCCCATATGCAAAATCATGACGGCGTCCCTGTTAAGCTGCTCGGGCAAGCACAAAAGCGTGAGCATCTCGTCATGATATTCAAGATCGCGCATTGCGTTTCTAGCAACTTCTGGCCGAGGTGATCCAAGTTGGGTAAACTTCAAACAAGCTATCAGTAACAGCTTGGGTATCAGCTAGTTCAACATACCTGTCCAGGATGGGTGGTGAGTCGATGGCCTAGCTCGGCCGCGACTCTTCCAGCCTCAGCAAGTACTTCTGAAGCAAATGGTGCTAGCTTATAGCCATACACTTCGTGACTGGCGAAAGGGAACATCTCCGAACTTAAGCGCATGAATTTGATACCATACTTATCGTTCCAGCGGATCATCTTTACAATATCACGCGCGTTGGCAAGGCCGAGCGCTTGGACATATTTCTGGCCCCTGGCTACGTCAGCCGGCTGATCTTTGTCCGGTCTATTCTTAGTTGAGTGTTCGGGTTGGGACGGATCTTGAAGAGGGTGGCGATGATCAAGAATGGAAGATATTCGGCAGGTTCTTGAGCTGAATACGGGTGGGTTCGAAAGCCGTAAATATGTATTGAGACAGGCCTGACTATTGTTAGAGATCGCATGCTACGTTATTACATACACCTAATCATGACGCTCAGGGGGATTCACATAGCCCAATCGACCTTTCCATGGCAATGGTAGATAATCACTGTTCACTGGAGGTGGTCTGGAACCTTCTTGTTTCAAGGCATTGACGTCGACCTCCTCTTCGGGCTGATCACCTCCTTCCTCCCTGTCGCCCGGTTCACCGTCTGGATAGGCCTCGTTTCCCTTGTCAACAGCAGTATTCCGTTTTTTTGCTGTAGCTTTTGGCTTTTCCCCTTGCTCGTCTTTCTTCCGACCCCTCAGTTCGAGTTCCGCCGGGATAGACTCCTGAGCATCCTTATCGTGTTTCGGTAAAAAAGCTGAATCTGCCTCCCCTTTTTCAGAGTCAACTGGGATTGAGCTTCTGTCAATTTCCAGTTTCTGCCTCTTGACATCATCTCGGAAAGAATCTTCCATTTCGCGAAGGTTATCGATGGCCCCTATGACATCTCCTATAATATCTGGCTTCGGCATTCCTTTCTTCTTTGATCGAGTGGACGCCAGGAGCGGATTTTCCCCGTTGGTTAGTTTATTATTAGGCTGAGGCACGTCGTTCTGCTTTTTGCCAATACGCTCTGACCTTCGGCGGTTGGCACCACCCTGGTCCTGTTGAGAATCTTGGTCTGGTCGTTCTTGCTGCAGAACTACGGTGGATTTCTTCCTTTTAGGGACCATCGTGGCGGGAAGGTTAATATATTTTGGAAAACATGTGTGTATGCGATGCCCGTGATATGTGATCAGCGTGATGGGGCTGAGAACACGTTTAGCTTCAGCTTTGGAGCAGCGAATCAGATACGGAAAGACGGACATTCAAAGATTAGATGGTGAATAGGAAAGAATATTGGTATTATCATGTGAAGTGGTATAACTTTGGCTTGGAAGTCTGTTATGGTAGGATAGGAATGAAAAGTTCGGCTTAGGGTATTCATAAATGAGAAAATTGATATGGATGAGATCATCTGCTATACACTATGAAAGAAAAGAAGCAAGCTGAGCGGAGCCACTATTCTAGCAGCGCCAAAGTTCATTTCATCTACTGTCGAGCATATCAGCACGGATCAACATGGATTTTAAATAGCTACGCTAGGGTAGTCAAGGCTATCCAATGGTGAAAAGAGTGAAGTAATGAAGTAGATATGAGAGATCGGATACGCGTCATGGGCTTGAGTTTAGCTATGATATATGAGCCGGATGAGGCGTAAAGTTGCAAGGGAGGGAGCTTTTGGGAACTCCTCGGGGAAGCTTTGCTCCGTTTTGGACACTTCCCGAATTTGATTCCGTATTGATCAGTAACCTTAGTTGCACGACCAAAAAATAATATTTGGACGACCAATCCACTTCTGACACTAGTTCAGCCACCGACACACATACATACTAATTTGTATTGGGATTAGTCCCAACACCATCCACACACAGAAATCAGCGCAGCCACCTCAACAGCCACAGCAGTATACAGTCCCCTCGTCGCCAGCCCTATAATTTACAGGGCTTACAAGGCTATTAACAGTGGCCTCCAGCGCCTTCGCAGCAAGCCTAGCAGCCTGTAATTTAGCGTCAACAAGCGCCTATATTACACGTTAGTATATAGGTTAGTATATAGGTCGATTTGAGTCAAATCAATTGAATTAATACAATATAGCCAGTAGTCAATATAGGTCTGTATTCAATTGAATAAATTCAATTGATTTTAGGTGGGTGGTGGTGGTGGTGGTGTTTACAAACGCGACCGGTGTAATTTCTGTATGTGGATGGTGTTGGGACTAATCCCAATACAAATTAGTATGTATGTGTGTCGGTGGCTGAACTAGTGTCAGAAGTGGATTGGTCGTCCAAATATTATTTTTTGGTCGTGCAACTAAGGCTACTGCGTATTGATGATTCTTGGTTGTTCTTGGTTGTGCTTAGTTGTGCTTGGCTATGTTAGTGTTGCGGCAGCGGGCCGGACCCTTTCCTACAAAATGCATTTTACTACCTTGTATTCGAGATTTCCATAAAATGTGAGAATCCAATAGAGAGGAATGGAGATCAATTCCGATCTGGGTACACCTTGGGATATACGTTGGGGCAACATTGGAGCATGTTGGATGTGAGGTCATGTAAATTCGAGAGATGACCCGATGAAATCATCTTAGCGCCGATCGAGATGGCAAAGGAAGAATGTTAGCTTTCCGGGGATTCTGCGGGCCCCACCGTACCCATACCTAACCTTAAATGCTCCGGGTGCACGCGCAGTTGGCGTGTTACCGAGCTGGTTAGGTGGGATATGGTCACGTGGAGCGCGTTTTTACAGGTCAACGAAAGCTTGCAGGTCGCTCATGGCACACAACTGTGGCTACCTCCTAAAAAGGTAGCCCAAGCAGGCCAAGACATCCATTTGGTAGGCCTATTCGGTCTCTATTATCAACCTCTCAACATCAGTCCTGGTCGGATGCACTAAACGGCAAGTTCATTCAAAGCGCAAGCGCGGCTAATTATCTGGATCGTCTAAGATCGATTCTAAACGACTCTGTATCATTTTTTTTTTCGAAGTCATCGCATCGTCCCCACTGCACATCGCCTTATTGCAGGTAGATGGTTCTTATCCGTCATAAGATCTCATTCCCCCTTAACAGATGCCTAAAGTGCCTAACACCCAATTAATACCACGGTAAAATCACAATACGGCTATTCGGACTCACTACCACACTACGGCTACTGGCAGTATAGCTGCCATGCGATAGTCCTCTGCCTCTGTCTCTTCCTCCGCCTGGTAATATGTAACCCGGCAGACCGGACATCTGTACTCGTTTCGCAGAAACCATTTGGCCAGGCATTTGGCGTGGAAAACGTGTCTGCACTTTTTCATCTTCAATACTTCGTCGTGACTTGGTTTTGCGGGTGGGTCCTTCTCCACAGCTCCGTCGGAAGCCACTGTGATGATCGTGGCCGATCTCGATATGCCATTTCCGGATTCTAGATCTGCTTCATGGGCGGTTGCTGATGTAGATGGGCGAGTGCTGTTAGGGTAGAGATGCGCGAGGCATATGGGACTGTCCGCGGGATTAGATTCACGACACTGGCGCAAGATGGGTTTCGGGGACAGCCTGACCATTCAGCATCCTCCAACTCCGTCAGGGAATTGCGCGCCGGTCTCTTTTCAGTCGCACCCTCTAGTTGTATCAGTGCGCGTTCGATCGATTTCGACAGGCCAAGCTCCTTTTCCTTCTTCTTAGCCCATAGACGAGCTAATCTTCCTTGTAGGTCGAGCCATCTCGTGCACCTTTTGGAACAGATTGTCAATAGGCATCCTTTAACACGAACGGGGGTCGAGAATAAAGTAAGATATTAGAGTCATAGCTTACAGCACTAGGACGACAACCAGCCCTAAAAAGGCGAGGATGAAGACGACTATGGATTTCCAGGTAATCTCCATCTCTTGCCGCTTACATATACGGGTCAAAGTTAGGTAAGAATCTCAGTGACACAGCGGGAATGGCAGTAAATGTCGAGATGTTTCGAGCGGGGCTGCACATTCCACAGCTCGGCGAGTACAGAAACCTAACTCGCCTTCAAGTTGTAAAGTTTCGGCAGCCGTCGTCGAATGTCTTAAAAAGACGAGACTAGGTTCTCGTCCGAATAGTGCACATACTTCTCCCTATACCGAAGCATAGCCTAGTCAACGTCCACACAGCTTTTTACACGCGTTAGCCTCCAATGGCAAAATATAGGGTCCAGGCTGTTTATCCCTTACATGTTCGACTGCCTAGATTCTGAATGTTAATAGTTGGTTCGCAAAATAAATCCAGGACACTGGAATTTACGCAAGGTACGTAATTAGAAGTAATTTAAGTAACAGTCGAGATTGGGGGCTGAAGCATTAGGCGAAAGTTGGGGCCATAAAATGCTACCAAACTGAGAGGCGCAATAGCAAACATTCAGGAATCTTTAAGGCTTTAATTTGCCAGACTGATATCCTAAACTCCCATCTCGCATGCAGGATTGGAAAATAGATTGCCGTGAGGTCTTCATCTGAAATCTACCTAGCTATTATGGTAGGTTATCTACACACTTCATTTTCTAACCTTTCCCGACCCAGGTACCACCTTATTTGACACCTTATTTGCTAACCTTGTCCCTGTATATTTGCGCACAGCTAACGGGACGAAGTCAGCTACATGATAGGACGGCCCCCAAGCAGCCTGCATCTAACAAAAATAGCCAGGATCTCTTTGTGGTCAATGCCCTTTTAATTTGTTTTCTGCACTGGCTAAACATCAGACTATCGGGCAGGCACACGTGGTTAGGCTTTGGGCGGGGGAAATCGTCACATTAACCTTTCTGCGCAGAACGCTGTGTTTCCTTCACTTGGTCCTCTGCCTTTTTGCGAATGGTTCGGCTTCCTGGTCTGCCTTCGATTTGACCTTAAGAACCTTTTCTTGCGCGAAGTCGATAGCTTCCTGTAATAGGACTTTTTCGCCCCATCGCACGGTCACAGCCATCCTCTGCCGACCCGAAGTCTTATTATTGGACAACAAATCCAAATCGTATACTTGACTTGTAGGATATTGGGCTAGTCTCAGTTTAAGAGCACGATGTATGACTGATAATGTGATCTCGTCTCGTATCGACTTGTCGGGAATGCTAGCTGGGCTAATCTTCCTAACCGCTTTGAGTAACGTATGAAGCTGATCTACCAGATCAGAAGGAACCTCTTTAAAGGCTGGTTCATCCTGGAATTCGCCATTGGAGTTCGGTTCTCCCGAATCTCGTTCGATGACAAAAGCATCCTCAATCTCCTCCAAGTCTAACTCGTTGATCTGCAAGTATTTAGCATCTTGCAAATATGACAGATACGGGCCTTGTCGCTTACCGCTTTACCCCAGACGGCTTCATCTAGCCTGAGCGTATCCTTGAGTACAGATAATACAAGGTCCCAGGAGATTTCCGTCACGTCATACCTAGCGTGTTTTCTCGTCACATATCCATAGCGTCTTAATAGGTCCCCATTCCCTAGAGGCCCGTAATAATTAAGGGCTTCAGTTCCGGCAGGAATTGTTCGCAGGGTAGTGACAGTCAAACTGTCTTCACCATGATTAACATGAGCCTGTTAATTATATAAGCACTCGTTCATAAGGCATGATCTATTGAGGTAGGTATGAAGTATGCTCACGTTGAATTCAGCATCTGCGTTTAGGATATCAGCCATCGGCACCATGCCCATCATAAGGGTGCCTTCTTTATCTTCGACCCATTCGTCTTCATTCCCAGGCTCTTCGTCTTCATTCTCCAGGTCGAAGGCATATGCCATTATAGTACTACCCATGCGGTGAGCCAGGAGCATCAATTGATCCTCGCTAAGCTTCTCAGATCCTTCCGGGTAGAACACATTGGCGTGCTCATTGATTATCGGTATCACTCGAGCGCGAAACATGCCGTCGGCCTCATCTTTACCAATCTTGGAGACAATTGAGCTGGCTTGCAACTCGCTCAGCTCCTGGTCAGACCACCACATTAAAGTCTCAAACTGGGTAGGAAGCACGTCAAAATAGGGCTTCCATCGAGATTTGTCGCCTTGGAGGTACTCATATATCATAATAAGAATAAGTGAGACCCAGTTATCGGGAGGGCCACTAGTCTCGCTCCCATCTTCGTCGGCCTCATTATCTGTATCCTCCAAGCCCGTGGTCTCAAAGACTTGGGGTATGCGTTTAGGAAGATCAGAAGTTTCCGTGTTGATGATTGCTGATCTGGGAATGGAGAATAGCACGGTATCTTCAGGGATGTCCGCGGTAGTGACTAAAAGCAAAAAGCCATTGGTTAGCGATTTCGGAATGTTCGCTTAAGTGCAAAAAAATGCACAATGTTGGATTCTGCTTGGGGTCGCACCAATTCCTCTTCCGGCGCCGTTTGCGCGTAGATCTTGGATCTGGATGTTAGGATGGAAAGTTGCGCCGGGCCAGGCCTTAAACCAGTCCAAAAACGATGCGGATTTCGCATCAAAAGCTGGGTCCGACATATTTCTTCGTATGGTCTAAATCTCCGATCAAATGAATTTGGTTTTAGATCCTGCCGATGAAATATCTAGTATGTCGCAAACTGTTTAAGATAGATGGTTAAATTCAATCAAGTTCTGTTTTCATACGGTCGGAGATTATTCGGGAATGACGACTCTACTGCGCAACAGATGGGACGAAGCTAGAAAAATTATTGTTAGTTACCGGGTAGTTGAAAGTAACAGGTAATATTTGTTTAAAAAGGCTTAGATATATCTTAAGAGCTATTACCTTCTTCTGCGATTGTACATACATTTAACAACAGCCGGAAGAACTAAATTAATGTGCAGCACTGCTTTAAATATATTCTGAACTCATTAGACCTGCGCCATATGTTCCTCTTTTTTTTTCTCATTCCCCCCAGCTGTGTCTAAAATTAGTAAGCTGTAAGACATATATTATCTTATCGCCGAGCTTACGGGACCTTAGAGGGTCCACCATGTTGACGAATCATTTCTAAGGTTGTGTGGACTTCACGACTTTTGACCTGCTCCAGTGTTTCTCTTTCCAGCTCCTTTCTGGCTACTTTCACAGAGGTTCATGAACCACTACTCACCGCTTCCTCCGCTATGTAGGTACACTCCAGTATTGCCAGTTCGGGTTATGCACACTATCGATAGCCCACGGTATCCTCCATGAGCTTTTGTTTTGCGCTAGGTATTTATCTCTCTTCTAGTAACTGATGCAGCATGCAAGCGTTTCTAAAATCAGATTTGGTGAATTGCACAAAGCTAGTCTTTTTCGATGAGTTAACAGTATGCGGTACTTGAGATCTGGCAACTACCTAGGCACTTCTCTTACCTGTCCATTAAGCTTCTACGGAATATTAACTGATAAGTTCTTCTCCGTTGCCAGGTTTCTCTCAGGTACTTTATTATTTAACTTCCCTAGGTCTAGGTAGGTATTTAGTAACAATACAACACTATATAACCCCCTTAGAGGAGTCCATATTTTACCAATGGAGCAAATAGTCTAAGAGAAGCGAGTTGCAGTCCAAATCTCTATTTTCGCAAACTTTCTCATACTTATACGAAACACCATGTTTGTATTAACTTGACCAAATTGAATTAACGGAATACTTACCTATACAACAATATCTGCAAATTACTGACTACTAACATAATGACGAAGATTGCAGACAAAAGAGTTGACCATATTCATCTGTGTTCTGCAATGGTAATCGTCTCACATCTTGTAGTCCATGTATATATCCTTTTAGAGATTACTTGAGCAGCTCGGAATATCTCTCCAAAGCCTTGGAATCGCTACCGAACCTCTTCAGGCAAGGAGCTCAGAAGTCTTATATTCGCTGGCCTGTTATGAGTGTACCTATATAGGAATGTCTTGGAAATGGACCTGCAAAGGATTCATGGTTATCTCTTTTTGAACGTAGTTTTTGACTTTAGCATTCTGGCTAGACGTCTACCTATCCACTAGGCCCATCCGCCGGGCCACCAGCTTTCGCACCTTCTCCGTCGTCCTCCATTCGTACATCTTGCGCGCCCTTCTCCAGCCCTCCTTCCTTCGCATTGTCGCCCTCGAGGTCCTTGCTCTGCGAGAGGAAGTACTCCACGACGTGCATGTGGCTGTTAAACGCCGCGAGGTCCAGCGGGATCTGGTCCTTGTCGTTGGCTGCGGTGGGCGACGCCCCACGCGATAGGAGCAGCTTGACGACGTCCAAGTGGCCGCCTAGACACGCCCAGTGCAGAGCTGTGTTCCCGAATGCGTTCTGCAGGTTGATGTAAGGCACATCTGCTTCTGTGCTAGGAGATGGAGAAGCAGCTTCGTCTGAAGATGCAGCAGCAGCGTCTTTTGACGCCTTGGAAGGAGCAGGAAAGTGCGACAGTATCAAAGTGACAGTTTCTAGTATCCTATTAATAAAAAAATCCCTTTAGATTGTCACAGTGGAATAATTGATGATGTTGAGACGTTAAAATGCATAGCTGATAAGGTAGGTACTTACTCGCATGGCCATTCGCTGCCGCCATATGCAAGCAGGTTGCTTTACCGTCATCCCTGGCCGCCGCTATGATTTCGGCCCGTGTGGCTCCCTCCCGATCAGCAAGTTCCTGCACCATCCCCGTGAGCTCGGCATCATCACCGGTACGGGCTAAGTAGATGAGATCGTCGATCTCATCTTCCGATAACTTAGGTGCCATTTTTCTCTTTTTTAATCTTCTCCTTCGCTGTAAATAATTGGATATTTAAATCTCAAACCCGTAAAAACGTCCCGGGCTTCTTTCTTTCTGGTCCGTGCTTTTAGACTGGGTGATAAGTGACGTGAAAAATTTTAGTTACTCTGCAGCGTTTCTGTACAATCTAAACCGGATAACGCTGATACGAGCTCCAAATATTTTCAATTTCCCATTGGAAAGAAGAAGCCCTTGTCTCTTAACGGTAAGTTGGCTAGAAATTTAAGAATCGGATGAATTTGTAGCGGTAATATCTTTTCGCGATAGCGTTCAGTTGGGCTTTTACCTCCAATTGGGTCTTTCAGTCACGTGACGCCCTAAAACCTAACAGTTCAGGTACGCCCCCTACCCCCCCTGTATCGCAGTATAACTATCTGTACTACATATTTCAGGTATTATTTCATTTAGATACCATAGTTTGAAATCTTAGAGTCCAACCAGCCCGTCATGTCGCCGGACTCATCGACTGCTTGGATCTCAGCTTTGATATTCAGCATGAGCATTAGCTGCAATTCGTGTACTAAATCCGGCTCACCAACACTTTCCATAGGATAGATTTCTAGTCTTCGTAAAATACCAATAGCTCTCCGTCGGTCAGAAGTACTCAGGTGAGTAGTAACCTCAATTGGAATTGCGGAAAGAGAACTAGTGGGTGATGAAGGTGATGAAGGTGATAAAACGGATGAGTATGGATCAGAATCATACTCGGAACTGACATCGTTGGATAAGTTGGTGTCAGGTAGAGAAGGGTAGCG
Source organism: Daldinia bambusicola (assembly GCA_022478815.1). Classification (NCBI taxonomy): domain Eukaryota; kingdom Fungi; phylum Ascomycota; class Sordariomycetes; order Xylariales; family Hypoxylaceae; genus Daldinia; species Daldinia bambusicola. Next base: position 79,638 of record MU284069.1, read on the forward strand.
GGTATGGCCTAGGATGTCACAACTTGTCGGCCCAAGCCACAGAATCCCCGGAATTGTGATGTGCTCCTCATGGCTGAGCCCCCGACTGCCGCACTTGTAAGTAAGCATGATTGAAATACCACTAGGGTCATAATCGACAAGCGCGTAGATAGGTACGTAAGGGAAGGCCGAGTGTAGAATATGGAGAAGCTGTCGTGTGACTAAGTCTGGAAAGCCTTTCCCCTAGAGATACGAATGAGTAATGAAACATCAAATACTTTCTTATGGGTACCGTAGCTCACTGTAACCAGAACGCCTACACCAGCATCACATAAGCCATAATATCCAGACACGGCTAGCCCTCTAAAGGTGGCCTAGAAGAGGTATCAGGGGGTATCTATCCAATATATAAAAAAGGAGACTTACTTCTTTTTCGATGACTAGAATCCATTTCGCTTCACCAATATCGATCCGACTAATGGCTTCGGGATGAGGAATTAAGGAACCCTGGTGTTATTTATTAGCTATCCCTTCACTACTAGTAGTCACTTAGATCCTCACATTTTCGTCAGAGCTGCAGTCGATGACGGAGTGGTTCTTTAAGGTAATAATGACGCTTCCTGCAATCAGGCCTTTGTATGCAGCAACCTGCATTGTTACTCAATTTGAGATCTCTCTTGTAATTTCGCTTGAAGAATGAGGACACATACAATGCTCAATGCATCTCTACCGACTCCGAAAGTAAAGGCGATATCATCGACTAGACTGTCAACATATTGTTGACTGCCAAAAAGATCTGGATTCTGATAGTATATATTTCTAGGATCATTTAGTATCTGGTTTGTCTAATACGTCCAATCTTTCTGTAGGTCAGGAAATAGTGGCAATGAAGCTAACTGACCTTTTTGTAATAACGTGTCCAGCGGTAAGTGCCTCATAGCATACATGAAGAATGAGTAAAGTGCAGGCTGAGAATAAAGATTAACCCCGTGGTATAGTCTAAAAGCGAGGTGAAAGGCTCTGTCCTGAGAAAGGTAAACTTACTAAATCTTTTTACTTCCGTTCCCGTGCTGGCTGGAAATCGGATGAGACTCTCGTTACCCGAGCGACGGTTACGGAGAGGGATACCAAGGACACGATTCTCGCTAAGCGCATCAATGATTTCTTCAAGGACATTCTCGATCTTAGCTATGACAATTCCGGCCTGTGTATGCCGTGTGGGCTCTCCATTAAAAGTCACGACACTGTTTGATTGCCTCTCCATTGTCGTGGAAGTTGTGAATGGAAAGATGCTTCCATTCCATCTTTTTTATCCTTAAGGATGACCTCAATTGCGTATGGGTCATTCTTGCCTGAGCACGTAACTACCTAGGTAATTATTTTTCTCGAGGAAGTTGCTACTGGTATCATCTAGGTACGACTACCTAGGTAGGTAGGTACGATACACGAGTGTTCGTCTCCTGCAGTGTCCTCTAAAACGTCTTACATAAGGCCTAAGTCTGCATCGGTGCAGCGCATCAGGGGTAGGTACCATAGTAGAAAATAGGTGGCTCGTCCAAACGCGAACCTTTGCAGTTCAACTTTAACAGGTTTAGCGTCATCGCCGCCCTTAAGTACTCCTTTCCATTCCCTGTAGAAATTATGCTGAAATATTCGAATTATGTATGCTATGTAAGAATCATTCTCGAATCGTAGCAAAATTGAACACGAGTATACACAAGATTGGCAATAACTGTGTTCCAGCACATAGCCAACAGTTGATATCGCAATAGGAGGTCCCTTAGGTACATTTTCTAATATTGTGCACTTTAGGAACATGTATATCACAGCGCAAAGAAGTCTTCTCAAAGGTGAAAAGGCATCGACGATGGTATTTATTAATCTTCAGTCCACAGAACGCCTACCTTGTAGGCAGGTAGAAAATTACCTGGCACATGCGTACTAGGCAATAGACACTAACTAGCAATCGTAGCTTATTTGTATCTTTTGAAGTAGACGCCTGCATTATTTGCTGTTTAATCAAAGTAACGTACTACGTGATTTAGGACTGAGTTAGGGGGTTGCCCTCCTTATCGCACTGCTCGCCGTACTTCTTGAGGCGGATAGCTACGAAGAAAAGTCAATTAGCCATTGCTTTTATTTGCGAGAACAAGAAACGAGGCTGAAAGAACTACTAACCTTGGATAGCGATGAAGCCAGTCGTGTCTTGGGGCGAAAAGCCCTCTAGTGAGTCCATGGAGGCGGCCCTAAACGTTTAAAGTAAGCAACTGACCTATAAAGTTCTACGAAGGGAACATAGAACGTTATTTAAGTAAGAGAATTTGGAGTGGACTTACTCTTCGGAGTAAAGGTTGCTGGCAGTGCTGGAGCGACCAAGGACGTATACCTAGAAATATCGTGTTAATACCTATCCCACATGAACTAATCACATATATTACTCACATTTCCCTTGTATGCCCTTAGTCTTACAACACCAGTCGTGTTCTTAGATGAAAAGACAATTGAGTTATCAAGGAACTCCCTCTCAGGGCTGAAGTAGAGACCATTGTAGAGCAGGCGGCTCCAAGAATGCGTTACGAATTGGTCACGCAGCTCACGAACCCGTCCGTCGAGGACTAAACCTTCAAGGTCAAGGTGCGCAAGTCGTGCAATAGTGCTGTAAGGTAATATTTAGCAATTGACTACCAAGATAAAACCAAGGGGTTAAGGTAGCATGACAGGGTAAAGGGAACTCACAGTCCGGGAGTGTCGTAGCATCCACGGCTCTTGAGTCCGACTAAAACCAGCAAAGTCAGCCTAGCCACACTCGTTGTTCTTCGGCTCTAATACTGACTGAAACGGTTCTCGACAATGTCGATTCGGCCTACACCGTTGTCGTGGCCAATCTTGTTCAGGAGCTTGAACACGGCCACACTGCCAGTAGTTTCCTGGCCTCCAACGATGACCTTTACCGGGATACCAGCTTCGAAGTGAATGGAGAAGTCAGTCGGCTCATTGGGAGCATCGAGAGGGTCCACAGTTCGGGTCCATAGCTCCTTACTACGGCCAAAAGAGTTAGCAGGGCCGCTGATGCTCAAATGGTGGGGACCTAATTTAGGATTAAGAAAGTAACGATATTGTAAACAGCAGAAAAGAAAGCTCTTCTAAATTGGCTCTCTTCAGCCGCAAAAAATGATCGAAGGAGAAGTGGTAAAGACGAGCATATACTTACGGAGGGGTGTGGTCGGGATCTTCGAGGATACCAGCTTCGTACGAACAGTGCACTAAGTTGTCTATACTCGCTGTGATTAGCTGCTTGAAATTGTTCCGTAGAATTTTTTAAACAATGTCTTATGGGAGGGCTGTTCATTGATACGGTCTAAAATCGCACCCAGTGCCCGAAATCAAGATGGAATTCTCACCGTCCTTGGACCAAGGCTCTTTAGGTGTCGAGCTCTGTATTCCGTTAGTTGTCGTGAGGTAGAGAAGATGCCATATAATACATACAACAGGGATGTTCTTCTCAGCTGCGTAGCGAAGCAGGTCTGCACGACCCCTGTAAACAAATATTAGTACATTTTATCGAGACACAACTATCGATACTGTATTCGAGTCGCAGGGTATGGGTGGTGGGAAACACAAGCTCTAGATCCTGAGTCTAGGCTGTGTGATATGGTCTTGGAATACTAACTCTGTAATGATATAGGTTAAAAAGGGTTCACATCTCAAATTTAAAAGGGGGGATATTACATACGGAATTTTGCGCAGAATTCTGGTAGTCGCCAAGGGGCAATGACCTTTAGGGAGGGTCTCAATGCTGCAAAGGCGAGTTCGAAACGAACTTGATCGTTGCTGCGCTTGTTAGCTCAGATGATATAGTCGAGGACCGAAAAATGGTAAATACCCTTTGCCCTGCGGTCCAAATCAGTATTGATTACTTCTATAGATAAAAACAAACAGGGAATAATACTTACTGTGCATCCGTGCGACACGTACTATTCAGATATAATAGGTTAGAAAGCTTCCTATCAGGATTATTTAAAAAATGGCAGCTGGCGGGCTATTTCTAACAAGAAAGGTTTGCCCTAGAGGTGCCCTAATACAAGCGTATTGGACCAAACATTGAAAATTTCAACGTACATCGCAGTTGTTCTCAATGGCCGCCTTGACCTGGGCCTTCGCAATGATTGGGCGAGCCAGGGAAGTACCCAAAAGATCTAACAGGTGGTTAACAGCGTTATACTTAAGGTCAGAGACACTGGGCACCTACATCGGTCCTCATAGATGGCGTTGCACTGAATTGCTCTGTGGATGACCTTCTCTACGAATTCTTCTTGGAGATTCTACATACTCCGATGTTAGTCATTTCCCATCCTTAAGTGGCATAAAACGGACAGACAATATTAGGTAGGTAGAATAAAGGGGCAAAAAAGAAAAGGAATATTTAAGTACGTCAATGATCATGCGCTCTGCACCCAAGCTCAGAGCCTTCTTCTCGACGGCAGCCCAGTCTTCTTCCTGACCGACATCTGCCAAGAAGCACTAATTGCATATTAGACACGAATCGTAGCTATATTTGGGGATATAATGAACTTACGACGACAGTGTAGCCCTCGTTGATAAGCCATACTAGGATGGTTGAGGTATCAAGACCTTTATATTGATGTGTTAGTAAAAACTATAAGCATTTACTTCTAGAGACAGACGATATGGTCATCGCAATTGTGGTCGTGATGACCTCGTCCCTAATCCCTCATGTCTTTAAACATGATGTTATCGTGACTCTGAATCGAGAGCCGATAACGGGGATGTAATTGGGGAACTAACCTCCAGAGTAGGCGCTTTGATAAAGGTCAGTTTTAAGCTTTAAATAGCTACAAATTTGCTTTCTTAGAGAAGGGAAATACTCACAGACAGACACGACCTTTAGACATCCTGGGCTGTTCGTTTCTATAGAGCTGTATGACTGAGCACTGGGGATACAATGGATAGATGCGGATAGAAACGACTGATGAGGAAAGTGGGATGATGTTTTATGTGTTTTATGTATTCAAGTTCTACTAGTTAAACGTTTGTTGTGGGCCGAACTTATGAGTCAGCCTAAAGCTTCTTTTTTTATTTTTTATTTTTTATTTTATTTTTTTGTACTAGGGCTCGATAATATAAATTGCCAAATCAGAAGTCGCTCATATTTCAATTGGTTGGAGATAAGATAGCTAGGATAAGGTTCTAATTCTTTGGTCGTACAGTCATATTATGTTGTACAATATTGTCTCTAGTAACGTTCTTAAAGGGCAGATCTCGAAAACTATGATTAATAGTATCTAGGTTAGCCTGAATATTTTATGTAAATCATTACCCCCCCCCTTCCTTATGGATCTTATGTTAAGCTTCACTGCACGCTCCGGCTAAGTCCCGGGGTTGCTCCACCTAAAAGCGGCGCGGGAACAGGGGGGGAATTGGAATTGGAGACTGGAAATTGGTGGAGACACGATTCAACATCAACATTGCGGATAGTTATTAGGAGATTACTTTGGCTGAAATTAACTTAAGCCACACGGGATTTCTTCTATTATTACCATTTCCCTCGATCGAACCCAATGACTGATATCTCTCCATCTCCATCTTGATTTTGATTTCGCCAAAGATGGTCGTTACGACACGGTCCAAAAAACGCGTCACCGAGGATGCCCCTGAAACGACATCGCCGACTAAGCGCCCCAGACGACTCGAAGAGAAGACCGACATAACAAGATGGCGGATGCTAGACGAGAAGGGAAGACACACATGGCATTATCTAGAAGATGACGAGGCTATAGAGAAGTGGCCGCAGAGTTACGCTGACAAGTGGTATCTCGGTTTAGATACTGTAAGATTTCACCTTCCCGAATATTCCCAGTCGCGCAATGATATCCCCTAAGCAATATGACTAACCCTTGCATTCGCTACAGGGACTTCCCACTCTACCAAAACCTACGAAACCTCTTGATTCCGTCGTCAATGGCTTGACATTCTTCGAGAAGCTCCAATTACCTTCTGGTCAATGGGGTTGCGAATATGGTGGGCCTATGTTCTTATTACCAGGCGTCGTGATTACTTGGTATGCGACGAAGACGCGTATTCCCTGGTACGTCGCAACGGAGATAAAGAACTATCTATTCGCCAGAGCACATCCCGAAGATGGAGGTTGGGGCTTGCATATAGAAGGAGAGAGCACAGTTTTTGGAACTGCCCTAAATTACACCGTCCTTCGTATCGTTGGAGTCGACCCCGAACACCCCGTTATGGTTAAGGCTCGGGGAACACTGCACAAGCTCGGGGGAGCTACGTTTGCTCCTCACTGGGCCAAGTTTTGGCTGAGTGTACTAGGTATTTGCAAATGGGATATTGTCAACCCCGTACCTCCTGAGCTATGGCTACTACCCGACTGGGTGCCAATCGCCCCCTGGAGATGGTGGATCCATATGCGTCAGGTATTCTTACCCATGAGTTACATCTACGAGAAGAAATGGTCCTGCGAGGAGACAGATATAATCCGGGCTTTGAGACAAGAATTATTCGTAGAACCATGGGAAACAATCGACTGGCTCGGCAATAGAAATAGTATATGTTCTGTCGATAACTACCATCCAAAATCTTGGCTTCTAAACACGGCAAATTGGTTTCTCGTCAACATCTGGAACCCGTATCTCCGCACCAAGGGGCTCGGACAAAAGGCCGAAGCTTGGGTGAGTAAGCTAATTGATATGGAAGATGAAAACACGGACTTTGCGGATTTGGCACCAGTGAGCGCGGCGATGAACACCGTTGTCTGCTATATCCGCGATGGCCCACGCTCATACTCGGTTAGAAGGCATATCGAGAGGTTGGAAGATTCAATGTGGGTTAATAGCGAAGGTATGCTTTGCAATGGTACCAATGGCGTTCAATGCTGGGATACCTCTTTTTTGATTCAGGCCTTGACGGATGCGGGGCTTGAGCAGGATCCTCGCTGGAAACCGATGCTAGATAAGGCGTTGATATTCCTTGATAACCAGCAGATACGCGAGAACTGCAAGGACCAAGATATATGTTATCGGCAACAGCGAAAGGGTGCATGGGCCTTCAGTACCAGGGACCAGGGATATGCTGTATGCGACTGCATTTCTGAGGCTTTGAAGTCAGTTATTCTCCTACAGCATACTCCTGGTTTCCCCACACTTCTTGAAGATCAACGCATATTCGACGCGGTTGATACTCTTCTTACTTATCAGAACAAGTCTGGTGCTTGCTCCTCGTACGAGCCAACACGAGGGAGCGAGCTACTGGAAATGCTCAATGCGGCGGAAGTTTTCGGCAAAATTATGGTGGAATATGACTACGTGGAGTGTACAACGGCAGTAGTCACCGCACTGTCGTTATTCAAGAAGCATTGGCCTGATTATAGACCCAAAGAGATCGAATCATTCATTGCACGGTCGGTCAAGGCAGTAAAGTCGTTGCAACAACTAGACGGGTCATGGTATGGCAACTGGGCCATATGCTATACCTATGCGACTATGTTTGCCCTGGAAAGCTTGAGAAGCATTGGCGAGACATACGGCAACAGCTATTACTCTAAAAGGGGCTGTGACTTTCTGATTTCCAAGCAGAGGGAAGACGGGGGATGGTCAGAAAGCTATCGCGTAAGATTTAATTTGCCCTCTGGATTATATGTTAATGTATGTATGCTAACAGCTCTTAGTCCTGCGAAAGAATGGTGTATACCGAGCACCCAACGGGCTCGCAGGTCGTAATGACAGCATGGGCTCTAATAGGGCTCATGAAAGCGGATTACCCGGACATCGAACCCCTGAAAAAGGGGATCAAACTTATTATGGACAGGCAGCAACCGAACGGCGAGTGGAAACAAGAGGCGATCGAGGGTGTGTTTAACAAGAGCTGTATGATATCATACCCGAACTACAAGTTCACCTTCACGATGAAGGCTCTCGGCATGTTTGCGACAAAGTATCCTAATGAGACGGTGGTGTAATGGGTGTAAATTGGGGGGTATGTACCTAACGTAAAATAAGGCATGAGAATGGGCTTGACGAAGGATTGACGAAGGAACCATAATACGAGAATCAGATTAATGGGTGGGATAAATAATTAATGCTAATATTATTAATGTCAAGTATGATGTTTTTGACTTTCGGTGACGATAAATCTACTAGAATACATAATCTTAATGATTAATAGTGCTAGATGTTTAAGACAGCTGTCGTCGCATGCATGACCTTATCCGGGAGTTGGGAACACTGACGTAGTTAGTCCTACACCATTGTTAGTGTGTTAGTGTGTTTTATTGATAGGTGGTGAGTTAGTCGAGTTAGTAACTCAGAGTTAGGTACTCTAGATCAAATTACCTAAACACCGCCTGCTGTTTCCAGCTATAGATCTGGCAGAATTGCGGCACCCCCACTATGACTAGTAGCTTCTATGGTTCTATACAATACCGAGGACGCTCTGACTCTAGCTAAAGTTATTGAATTGCAAACCACTGTTTACTGAGGAATGATCTTACCACAACAAAGATACATACTTTAGATATCTTACAGAAAACCTCAGGAACGGCTCTAGCTTTAGGCTACAGCACGCATCAGATAACTTCCTGGTATTTAATTGGCCTGCCATCTACTGTTTCTGTGACCCAATCTTCTTCGGAATTGACAACACAACACAACACCACACAACACAACGTAACACAACCCCCCCACCACAAGTCTGTGATCATCTACCATCTACCAAATTTGGTCGCCTAAAAGACAATTTCGGCGCCGACGTCACACAGATTATTAGAGCTATTACATCCTACATCCTACATCCTACATCCCAGTTACTACTACCTTAAATTGAATCATCGATATCCCTCTCGAGTTAGGGATCGCTACCATGTCTACCGCCGCCCTTGCCGATGAAGGCACCAAGGCCGTGGCTGCTGGCAAATACGCAGAAGGGATTGACAAGCTTTCCAAAGCCATCAAAGAACGCGACGCCCCCTCTTGGTTGATTGAGCGTTCCAAAGCGTATCTGCGAACGAATGAATTGGATCTCGCCTTACAAGATGCAGAGAAGGCTCTGCACGTGGCATTTTCACGCGCCAATAGAGATCAAATGACTGAGGCTCAGATCAGACGAGCCATCGCACTCTTCCGCATGGGTCGTTATGCCGATGCTGATGTATGTGCCTTTTGGGCTATGAGGCTGGTCGAGAATGCCAAGGCTACCGAAGATGACGGCCAGCAAAACAAGGTCGACGAAAATGGAGACTATGTCGTGCGCGCCAGTGAAGTAAGCAATTCTGACAAAACGGATAGGGACCAACAGATTGCTACTGCTATGAGCAATGGAAGATATTCGAAAGCTGCTACTCTCAGAGGCCAGGCAACTTCGTGGCGTCTGCAAGCTTTGAGTCAGTTGGGGAACTTACCCGCTGGACATCCCGGTCTAAAGGTGAATGTCGTGAAATACCCTAATCCATCTAATAAATCTAGTACCAAACCCAGTACGATTACACCCGCGAAAGACCAAGGTTCTGATGAAAACGCGAAACGCGACGCCTGGAAGGATGTGTGGAGGCAATTTTTCTCTGCCTTCGTAGAGAAGAGCGTCAGATCGAGTTTCTATCAGACAAACACGACCATCAATGCCGACCTCTTCATAAAGAACGTGCCTGCTGATCGGTTTGCCGTGTCCACCCAGCCTCGAAAGGTGGTTATGGGACCAATCACAAATACCGACTCTAACTCGGACTCTCTTCAGCTCCACCTTTGGGGCAAGGTCAAGCCTGCTGAAACCAAATACACAGTTAAGTCCATGAAAGTTGAGCTAGTCCTCAAAAAGGAAACACCAGACAAATGGCCCATGCTGCAACGGGAGGATTCCGAAGGATTCACCAACATTGCGGGGAACACTAAGATGGCGCCTTCGTTCGACAGATTCTCCACACTTATTTCTCGTTTAGGGTTCGTATCCGATCCTGTTGGCTCAAGCTTGCTTGTACAATACTAGGACTTTACAACGCTAACATGTTTGTTAGGTACAATCATCCCACAGAGCTCAACCTCCCAGATGCTAGTGTCGACTTAGATGCTTGGTACGGTGCTCTCTTGGGCAAGTTTGCGGCTACGCTGGATGAGCATGAGGGATCTTCAAAGATCCCGACCGTGGCAGCCGAAGCTACATCGTCTTCTGCGACCGTGAACGGCGCTACTCAACCTAAAAGCAACCCCACGCAAGCTAGTGATTCTACCCCAACTGCTAGCAAGGCAGATTCGACGAAGACCGGCGGTAGCGCCCAAGCCTACCCTACTTCTTCGAAGAAAGGAGCTGTGAATTGGGATAAGATTGGTGATGACGATGGTGATGACGAACCCAAGGATGATGCCGATGTTAACTCTTTCTTCCAGAAGCTCTACAAGGATGCTGACGATGATACGAGACGTGCCATGATGAAGAGCTACGTCGAGAGCAACGGTACATCGCTGAGCACAAGTTGGGCTGAGGCCAAGAGCAAGACGTACAAAACTCAACCACCCGACGGCGCCGAAGCTAAAAAGTGGGATGAGTGATACCTTACGCGATCGTCAGCTTAGGCCGTGCTTTTAATGCGCATGCTTTTCTTGCAAGTTAATAGTGAAAAAGGATGGGTGGTCGGAATGATAGCAAGCGTAGGTAGTTACTTGTCAATGCAGTTAATGATAAGGCACATTGCGACTCTAGTCGTACGTTTTATTCCAACTCCTTTATGCTAACGGTGTAGGTTTGGCATTGTAGCTTTAATATCGTATCTTATTTATCTGGGTAGGTAGATAGGTACCTCTAACCTAAGACATGCATTATGCAAAGTTGGTGAGTATACGGCTGGGAACTTCCGACGCGATGAGATGCACATGTTGGTCTATCTGCGCCTCTCTTTAGGGTATACCTACTAACATAGGTAACGCTAGGCGATAAGCCATGCCGTCAGCCTGTCACAAGACGGTGCAGAATCGATGTGTGATTTTCATTAACTAGAATATCTAGTTCTCTACCAGCCTTGGTCGACGAACTAGGCGAATGGATTGCCACATAGTTGCGCGGGTTGGGAACGGATGACGTTTCTAGGGGTGATGATTGGCGGTAGTTAAAATATCTATCCACCCATAACCACGGCCCCGGCGCCAAGCTTCGCTTGAGGGTGTGGGTTTGAATACCACGTTTTACGTAGTGCTTCTCCGGCATTTGTTTTACCACGCCTCTATGACCGCCCCCGGGGGTCATCTCCATGGGAAGTTCTAGTCTAGCCGGTCTCATTTCAGTTGCCGACGTGCGCTCCGGTATCCGTTCTGTTACCCCTTAGGCCTTTCAGCTCGTAAACTTGTCCATGGTGGAAAATACTCCCCGCAATTCTCCAATGTTTGACTCTCCACATAGTGTCCAGACCCTCTTGTCTGAAGTTCCTCATCGACGGCAAGGAACATATAACAGAGGTTTCGGCAATTCGCTGATTGGCTAACTTCGTTCGCACCGAGGTTAATAAGCTTGAATAAGCTATGGACGAACAACTGTATCGTGTGTCAGGCGGGATGTTCGACGAGCTCCTGTAATATTTACCCGACCTCGCAGCAGGTACTGTCAAGCAATTCATATATCTAAATTGCCCGGAGATCTGGACCACGGTGGGATCGTAGATTGTTGAGGACCCTGAGTCTGCTTAACGATTCTGATTAATTCGTCTGATTAAGCTATTACTTCATCATCGACGTCTTGACATCACTTGCCTTGCTGTCATCTAATTTTTTCCGTTTGCTATATTTGAATCCCACGAGGACTCCTTCAACAGGAGTAGCGTTTAGCAAGTAAAACGCAAGGGAAGCTCTCAACACCACTCCATTTGCAATAACTGCTACCGCCGAGAGGGCGTCTCTCTATACTTGCCCACATATAATCATATTTTTATCAAACAACATCCCGCATAGACTCTTCACTATGAGCTCCGACGAGGTCACCATCTCCCCAACGCGGACTATTGTCCTCGGAGCGTGGGAGATATTCAAAGAGCAATGGCCACTTCTTATCCCGCTCTTAATCGTCCTCCGTATCTTATATAGGCGATATGCTTCACCATTACGCGAATATCCTGGTCCCTTCTTAGCTTCCTTCAGCCGTTTATGGAAAGTTATGTCCACTGTATCCGAACGGACCCATCTGGATCATATCGAGCTACACCGCAAGTACGGCCCCATCGTGCGCATCTCCCCCAATGAGCTCTCATTCTCTTCTCCGTCGGTCGCTCGTCATGTCCTCTCGGCCGGGAAGCGCTTCTACAAGACGGACTTTTACTCCGTCTTCCCGCCGCCGGAGAACCCGGACATCTTCACCGAGATCCGCGAGGACGTGCACGCGATGAAGAAGAAGGTCGCCAATGTGCCTTACTCGATGGCCGCTATGCGCCAGCTCAGCCCCTTCATCGACGACACGATCGACTTCCTCGTCAGCCGTCTCGACCAGTTCTGCCCTGACACGGCCATTCCCGGATTCCAGCAGGCCGGTCTGCCCGGGCGAAACACCATCGTGAACCTCGGCGACTGGCTGCACTTTTTCGCGTTCGACGTTCTCGGTGAGGTGGCCTTCGGGCGGTCGTTTGGCTTCTTAGCTGCCGGCGTTGATAAGGAGAACGCCATCAAGACCATCGATAACAGCCAGAAGTACAACGGCATTGTCGGCCAGATCCCCGAGATCGATTGTCTGTTGAGGAGGAACCCGCTCTGGAGGTGGATCCCCGCTTTGAACCCTAACAATGCGGTTATCACCCGCATTGCCCGCGAGGAGATGGAGAAGCGTCGCCCCTTCGAAATCGAACGCGACGGTAAGGGTGCTAGTGGTGATGGACGCGAGGATCTCCTGTCGTCTTTGATTAAGGGCCACCTCAAGGATAAGACGAAGTTTCATGAAGGTGACATCTTTGCTGTAGCGCATGGTGCTATGTAAGTGTTCCTCCTAAACGAAGTATAAAGAGCTGAGTTAGCTAATATTCCTGATATAGCTTCGCTGGGTCGGACTCTACCGCCTCTACCATGCAATCATTCTTCTGGCACGTTCTCTCAGCTCCTAAGATACTCGCCAAGCTAGTAGAAGAGATTGACACGGCTGCGCGTGATGGAACGATCTCAGCGCAAGGTAATATCCAATGGACCGAGTCCCAGAACCTGCCGTACTTCCAAGCGTGCCTGAAGGAAGCGATGCGCATGCGACCCGCGGTCGGTGTTAATATCGCGCGATACGTTCCCCCGGAGGGTATCGAGATCGAGGGCCGCCACATCCCCGGTGGTACACGACTCGCTCTTAACGGCTGGGTACTACACCGTGACAAGGCGACCTTCGGCCAGGACGCCGACTACTACCGTCCGGAACGGTGGCTCGAGGATCCCGAAAACGCCAAGGTTATGGAGCGGTACATGTTCCAGGTATGTTACATAGGAAGCACACTTTATATGCCTACCCCTGAAACCCTTAATACCAAGTAGGTACTAACATGAATGATAGTTTGGCGGTGGTGCTCACGTGTGCATCGGTCGGAACCTAGCGCTCCTCGAGATCAACAAGGTGATCCCCCGGCTGCTGCGCGACTTCGAGTTCGAGCTGGTCTATCCGGGCCGAGAGCTAAAAGCGAAAGCGACGTTCTTCGTGGTCCAGGAGGGTCTCGAGGTATACATCTCGCGAAAGAAGAGCGAGAAGGATGCGCAGCAATGAAGAGGACGAGAAAGAAAAAAGAGAAGCGTTTGATCTACAATACCTAGACTCAATACCATAGTCCTTCGAAGGACAAACCACACACACTTAATGATGCTACTAATAATAGTATCGGGGACGGCGGGCGACGGCGTTGTTGTGTTAGAGCTGGGCTCGTGGCTTATGAAAAAGAAATACTGCTCTGTGGCGGTTGGTTTTCACTTTGCGGGGGGCAGCATGTTTGCATATCATTTTTATGCAGCGATTTTCGGTATTCCTTGTTCTTTTTCGGAAGAGGATGTTTATATGGCTATGATGATGGTAGATGCACGCGATACGATGTATAATACGGCGCGTTTATATATAGGTACCTAACCCCTTATACCAGTAGATAGTCTTATTGTATTACATGTATCTAAGCTGCCCCAATGTAACTAATGACGAAGTTTCGCTGCTTGAAATATTGCGAGAGACGTAGCTGTTGATACCTACCTGTAATCATGTTTAATTAGGGTGTTTACTAAACATTTCCAATCAATAGCAGTATCACTAAGACCGTGACATGTTGCGTGGAATAGATAATTCTTAGTGTCTCTATCTCTAGGCCAACTGTGTTTCTTCTCCCAGCACTGTACCTAGCCAATTAAGTTACGAGTCTCATACTTCCTCGATTTCCTAATGAAGGAACGTACCTTGGCTCTCATTGGATGTTTTCCTATGTCACACAACTATGAAGACCTCATGGAATTCCCCGAACTGAAGAAACATATTCCGTTCCACTCCTATATTAACATATATAAGATCGAGTTCACAATACTTAGATTGATAATGAAGCCACGTCGTCCTTATTCACATCGTACGTTGTCGAATGTCTAATATTAAATCTCTGAGACGGTAGAGATAACGGCAATTAAGTCTACAGTCGTACAGTCACTTAGGACACCTTAACACATAATATGGCTTCTCGTATATTCGGTGCGTTGATCCAACGAGCTTGCATCGCATTAGCCAATTTGGATTTGTTAAAATTCCAAAATTTCCACCGGACTTGGAGATCAAATTTCGATCTAAAGATCATGACAAATTCGACATGTGAAGAAGCACCCCCGATTTATAAGATGCCAAGCTTGGTTCCTCACATAGTAGTCCCTCGCAGCCTCCGTTGCTACGTAGCAAATACTCTCTAGCGGCCGGATGATTCTGCGCAGAGCCGCCGAAGTTGGACCTGGGAAAAGCAAAAAGCCAAGAGCCTATTTATCCGAATCTGAACCGTGGCTTATTTATACATGATGCCTACCGGGGCTCGACATTCATTCGCGAACATTCGATCTTATCTTGGTAGGTAGACAGGGGTTATATAGTGCTTGCATACACCGTGCAGCCTCAGGATAAATTAGGGGGCGTGATCCTAAGAATCAATCAATTGTTCAACAACATAAGTTGTGTACGACCTAAATCGGATGGGTCTATATTGTATCCGTCGTGGGATGAGACGGGACCGAAAGTCTTGCGCCATGACCTCCATGACCACCATCTAACGTCCATCGTGTTCCTGAACGATCCAACTGCATCTCATCTCAGCAATTTGATTTTAGATGCCCCTGAGCGGGGTAACCAACAGCACAGCGGCCAATGTGCAATGCCGTAAGAGTAGTTAGTTGTTGGGATATCGCCACGAAATCACTCGCAGTATATTGGCAACGTTCGTGTTATCAGCTCGCTTACAGATAGCCTGAAGGATCCTGTCGGAAACGAGCCGGCACGATGAGTGAGGGGAGTACCTCACTGTTTGGGGATCACGACCTATCGGCTACGCAGAAATTTTCGCTAGGCGGCACGGAGAATACGTTGTGGCGAATTATCTAAGGGGCTAGGCCTCTGAGGTGTGATAATGGGTCGTGACGACGGGCCGCTGTGGTATTTAAAGGCCAATACTTTATGCAGCTACCAGATAGACATCCAACAAGAAAGGTAGACGGCATGCAGCACCATGCCCAGCTGAGGTTAAAGTGGGACGAGGGAAAGGCACCACTTGCATCCGTGACGGGGTTTGCTTTGGCCGCTGAAGCATGCGAGCTGGTGTTCGCCGGCATTTGAAACGGAAATAGGGGGAGCTGGTCCGATTTTGGATGGGGCGAGCGTTTCGGCACATGCAGATCACCCGCGAAGGTCCGTGTCGCCCAGAGCCGTTTAAGGGGTAGATGAATATCCACATGATTGGTATCAAAGCTTAGAGGTGCCGCCCGCCCGTTGATTCTTCTAGAAGCTCATCGGTATATGCCGAAGTCTAGACCGGCAATACACATGTTGAAATTTCTATTTCCGGATACGATCCCTAAAGGATGCAGAAAAGTTTATATTCTATGAGAACCTTCAATCTGGGTTAGACAGACTACGTGGCTGATTTATTTTCCCCTGGGCAAGTTATGAAATGTTGCCGAAACCAGAGCACCTACAAATCAACTTGGGTAAATATATCAAGCACAATGCAGTAAACTATAGATCGTTTCCTATTAAGAAAACTTGAAAGACTCCATTTTACGTGCCCGTCCTACTGCTTTGTCCAATAGGGCTGGAGTAAGGCATGTCCCTGAAACATACATATAGGGGGTTGGTAATAAGTTATCAGTTTTTATGATATTGTGAGTAAGACTTGTTTCTACGGCTTAATTGAAGGTACCTTAGGTGGGTATTCTTTCTGTGAGAGTCCCTGTCGAATCTCGTAGGCAAAGTAGATACTAGAAATAGTAACTGCTGTATGGGAAGATCTATTAACGCTCACTCTACTATTCCTCTTCGAAGGTGTACTATACGACTCTCGGATATTATAACGCCCTAAGCCTACCCCCTTTTCACACTGGCTTTTATACCACTGATACCACCAGTCGTGGTGACCTCCGAGAACTCCAATCCGCCTTGGATAACAATGATATGACCCTCACTTGCAAAGACGAATTCAGGACCACCCGAGCGCTGCGCTACTGCGCATTTTAGCTCACCGCTAATTGTACGCCATTCGCTCAGAGCAAAGAAGTGTCTCCTTATAAACACTGGTAGAAGTTGATGTGTAGTTGAGCCAGAATAGTCCTGTACTATTGTGTTGGCGGAGGAAAAGGTAGGGCGGCCGGGTGGTCTTGCTTGCTTCGGACGAAGTTCTATACTGTACACCCAAAGATTGACATCTACAAGTACAACTGTAGACTGACCTACGATTCCAAGTACAGTTAGGATCTCGGAGTCAATGACAGAGAGACTCAATTCTTTAGGCAGCTGTGCTGGGTGCTCTAGTGGAGTTGTTTCCAGGTCGAATGCCAATACTGGCCAGACGTAAAGTCGTGGGGGTGACGACCGGAGCAATTCTATGACGAAACCTTGTCCAACATAATACGATGAACTGTGCGTGGTCAATGTTTTAGTTGATTGTAACTGTGTAGTGAGAAGAGCTTCGGCAGCTATGGGTGGTTTTTGAAGAGGGATGCCATTTAACGTGGTTAACTCCTGGAAATTGGACCAGCAGAAAATCCGGACAGTACTAGCAAGAACTAAAACGAACCAGGAATCGTTAGTTGGGTGTTGGAAGGCAGCTGCTGCGATCGAACCGTCCTTTACATCCGAAACATTTTGACTGAGAGTCCTCGAGGTCACGCCACCGTCGATGTGAGATATCGAACTTAGAACCTCCCCAGACAATAGATCGCACAACTCATCCACATTACGTCCGCTGATTAGAAGGCGGTCGGACGTAGGGTTGACCAGTAGACTAACAATAGAAGCGCTGAACCGGTGGTCCATCGTGATACGGGCACTGGGTAGTTGTTGTGTGACCGATGAGACAACAATACACTCAACCAGTTCTGCCACAAGCAGCCTACCAGAATCATCCGTTGACATGAATAAATTATTCGCCTCTCCCAAGACAACATTGACAATAGACACTCTCCGTCCGTGCCGATAGAGTACGCCTAATTCCTTCCCATCCACTGCTGAAAAAACCAAGACGTCGCCGTTACTCTTGCCTGCAATTATGTAGCCGCCATTAGAAGATACAGCTAAATTGCTTGTGATCTCCGGAGCCATGCTCTCGGACATGCCGATTATTTTAGGAGAGGACGCTACGATATCACTTACGCTTTCCAGCTCGTTGTCCTTCCGTAATAGGGCTGTAGGTGCCCATATACGGCATTGACAATGGTGTATGTCGATAAAACGGACCATCGGGACTGAAGGCTATGCTTTGAATCGAGTCTTCGAGAGATTGAATACTGTATATGGGAACTAGCACTATGTTTCCGGCGTAGTCCTGATCGAATTCGAATACCTCGATGACACCCCCAGTGCTACCGGTAACCAAACTGTGACCATTTGGGGAGCAAGCGATGCTATTTGCGTATACATTTGGCCGCGTCAACGTTGGCATCATAGTGACATAGTTGAAGAGGAATAGTCTTCCATCACTGTATGAAACCACTAACGTAGCGATCTCTGGGTTAGGGTTAAATGTCATGTCGTCTATTCCGTTGCTTCCGCCAGCTACACATTGTCCCAGTAGCTGCAACTCCAATGCGTTCCATATAAATATTGGGTGATTCCGGTAACCCACAGCAAGCAGCACCGTTTCACCTGTCTCAAACAGCGCAGCACGGCCAGGGGGCTGATCGGGAATCTCTGGAGTACAAAAAATATCCTTATTATACATTCCCCCCCATGAGATTGTCTCATGTCTGCCAGTGTCAAGGTACCTAGTAAACTTTTAGCTTTCTATTTGAAAGTTTAATTTCGAAGTAATTTTATGCTTTGTAGGACTTCAATAAGATCTTACTATTTCGTTAGCTCACCGGATGCAAAGGCACAAAGAAACTCACCGTCAGCTAGGAAAGCAAACGCTATGAGTTCGGACCGTGAAATCGGATACGAAAACCTCTTCGTCCTAGACTTAAGTTGCCACACGACCAGAGTCTTTGCACCAGAGGAGGCGAGATACTCGCCGTCGTTGCTAAATCCTAGCACTTTAACCCTCTCAGGATGGGCGATTTTTGCTATACACTGCACAGAATGCGGGTCGAAGAGCGAGATTTGTCCAGTCGATAAGCCGACAGCGAAGTATTGGGAATCATGGTTAAGGGCCGTCACACGAGCTGGGTCGAAGTCGACACGAGTTAAGCAATCGCCCCATGTCGTTTGACAGGTACCCTTAACAGCTATTGCCCAAGGTCGAGTACCATTAGCAAAAGTCCTCGAGATTATAGATTCTGATGGGCAGAATGACGGTATAATGTAATGTATAGATGATGGACAGGCTAGCAACTGAGACCGGAACTTGGCAGTGACTCGGATTAGATCAGTCACCCAGCAGTCTATGAGATGTGCCGAAGGGTCCATAGGAACAAGATACTTCATTCTGCGTCCCAGATATGCGCGTAAGTTGGTTGCCGTTCTTGTGACATCCCCCAGGTTATTATTACTAGCAGCGTGTTCAATCCACGAAAGGATGTTTTTGTTCTTTAGGAACGTACACAGGTCGGACATCACGATATCTTCCTTTGATGTGCCTTGATACACGTGCCCAGAGAAATAGGAGGCTGCGTAGTCCAACAGGGAAAGGTCCGGTGAAACGGCATCGTCCGGTTTCGCAAAGCCACGAAATCCTGAGCTCTTCCGCCGCGGTGGGGCAAGAGATCTAACTCTCTGAGCCTCGAAGTCACGAAGAGCCGCATATCATCAAGCGTATCTGTGTCAGAAAGGGATTGTAGGTTCACCCGCGAATCTAGGGGTGCTAATCCACGTCCTATCTCTTCTAGATGACGGCTAGTAGCAAAAAGGCGAAGGTCCGGGGGAAGGATAGCAAGGATATTCTTGGTAGGTAAAAAGAGAGTTAAAATTGGCACACTCGTCTACACCGTCGATTATCCAAAAGTGCTGAGAGATAGAGGGCAATTTGAAGACTCCATTGATAAAAAGTCTTCTCCAGACACTTAACTCATCTGTTATATCCCATGCCACACCTTCCCCTTCGAGTTGGAGAAGCTTACCCGTTACTTGATCGTCCTGCGTAGCCATTTGGAAGGCGAGGGAGCGTAGGCAGTCGCCCAATTGTAGACTTGCTAGCCTCTTTTTGCTTGAAGAAAAAGTAGCTGCAAAACGCACCTAAAGACTTCACCTGCTCAATGACGTGGCTGGATACGACCGACTTCCCGGATGCCGGCCTTCCCATCAACCAGAGTATTCCTGACGACCTGTTTGCTTTCCAAGAGGTAAATGGGTTTCCTTCTGAGAACCACTCGCATGTTCCTGGTTCTCGGAGAATTTGAAGGATTTGGAGGTCGTCTTCTAGTGTATCGTCAACGCCTAGAAATGATCTAAACCCCGCTAGCTTTTGGGCACACAATGAATGTACGTTAAGTTCACTTTATTCAATGGGCGTCTACCTAACTGCTTTACTTAGATGAACTTGGCAATTAGCGCCCGGAGCGAAACAAATTTACTCGTCGATATGTACAAGCATATCATTCTCATATACCTAAATCGGAACCTCAGGAGGACTACGACGATAGAATCGCACTTTACTCCTTGTATGGTCGCCCTCATTATAATTAATCTTGCTGACCTCGAGCTGAAGTAACTAAATAATTGCGTAGGAGGTTCAACTTGCATGCTTCCGCTATGTTTCCGGGCCAGGAAGCCTTTCTCCAGATGTAGGCAATTACCTTCACAGTCTACCGAACTCCTTAACCAACGTAGAACAGGGCTGTCAACGAGCTTACAGAACTTTATGCAAGGGAGTGAAATGCATAACAGTTCCTTCCCTTGCTTCGAGTAGAGCATTGCTTAACCTTGGATACCTACATGTACTTAGAGATGCTTTCTTTTAAGTATTTACTAGGAATTCTAGAGAATTCTGGGCACATCAATTGACTTGCTTTTTGAGATATATTTAAGCAACTCTAAATTGCGGGCTTAATATTAGATGCATCTTTAATTTACTTACTGTTTGAAATACTGTACGCACGTCTCGTATCAAGCACTGTTCCCCTCACGACCATTCGGTTTTGTGGCTTACCAGTTACCTCCTCATCACCCCAAATAAGAGCAGCTTCGAAAGCCACTAATAGGAATCATTACGGCAAGTTTTTATTATAGTGCCTTCTATCATGGACATCCCAAGCGACTTCATTCTGAATGATGGCCGGAAGATTCCTGTTGTTGGCCTTGGAACCTTCCAAGGCGAGTGTGGGAATTCGTTAGTTAAGAATACCGTCAAGTTAGCATTGGCACAGGGTTATCGGCATATTGATGGTGCGCACGCCTACGGCAACGAGAAGGAAACCGGCGAAGCCATTAAAGAAAGTGGCATTCCTAGGCAGACATCTTTGTGGCATCTAAACTGCATGTCGACGTTGAAATCACAAGTCGATGTGCCTAGCTACCAGTCTCACTGACAGAGCTTCTAGTGCACAAACATGGCATGATCCTGCTGATGTCGAAAGAGCTTTAGATGAATCGCTTAAGGACCTCCAGCTAGATTATGGTATTAGAATGCCCCGACTTCCCAATGGGATGCGCTAAACTGAATGATTTCATGAGCATAGTTGACCTTTATCTGATGCATTGTACGTAATTGAGTCGAACCCATCACTCCATGTTAACGTCACCAATCTAAGTGCTAATACCGAGTGATGCCAAAGTTCCTCACGCTTATAAGGCTGGTGAGAATAACAAGACCATAAGACATCGAAGTGGTAACGGAAAGGTGATGTACCATATTATAACCCATTTCCTACTTCTAGTTGCTCATATAATGGCACAGCCTGTTATCGACTATGACCTTTCCAAACGTTATCCAGAGACATGGCAAGCAATGGAAAGACTTGTTACCTCTGGGAAGGCACACTCGGTCGGTGGGCATAAAATGAAGCGTGTACGTCTTCGTAGTAACTAAGTTAGTGCGATAGGGTTGTCCAACTTCAACATTCTCAAGACCAAAAGGGTTCTTGGGATTGCAAAGATTATCCCGGCAGCTATACAAGTAGAAATTCATCCGTAAGTTAAGAAGAATCTATCTAGTAGCCATATCTCTAATAGTGTCTCATCGCCAGATATCTTCCGCAACACCAACTTCACAAGTTGACAATCCAGCATGACATCCTCATCATAGCTCATCAACCCCTTGGTGGCCGTCCGATATCCCTTGTTCGAGGAAATCCTTGCGAACCATTTCCAACAGAAGATCCAAAAGTACACGTAATTTATAAGAGGACAACGGGCTTTTATTTCTTTAACATAGTTCTTACTAACGTGTCTCTAGATCATCGACATTGCAACTCAGTGTAACATGACACCAGCACAGGTAGCGCCTCTCTTGTCTTATCAACAATTTCCAAGTGTCTAAACATAATATACAGGTCTGCTTGTCTTGGGCTGTGCAGAGGGGAATAGCAGTCGTTCCTAAATCTGTTAATAAGGAACATATGATTCAGAATCTGCATCTTAAAAGACTTCCTGGTGATCTTTTCGCCGCCGTCGACCGTCTTTCTCTAGAACGGGGCGCTCTTCGCTTTCTTGACCCTAGTCGGCATATCGGTTTCGACATTTTTGACGAAGAAATGGATCAGCCAGTGGAGGATAGTGCACCTTGGGATTACAATTGAGTTTCATGATGGCCTCATACAGACGCTGTATGGAGGGCAATTATACTACATTACTCTCATTGTTGCTGTATTCTTACATTCTAACGTTGGGCTGCGTAGCGTACTTGGTACCGAAGTACTCAGCTTTAAGGGGTGCGCCAAGCTCTACCCACCTTAGAGAATACCATAACCTTAGGAACCTGCAGAACATAACATGAGTAAAAGTCGTGAAATGCAGTTGCTTAGAGAATGCTATACTGAAAGTCAATTTAGCTATATAAATCCGGTAAACTAATGCGGCCATGCCGTTAACATTTGTTTACCCAACAACAGGTACTGAACCATGCTTAGATTCAAAAAACTCCGCCCAGTCCAAAGCCATCATCCCCTCCATTGTCCAAGAGCATTTTCGTGAGTTTAAAAAATCCATATCTTCGGGCATGCACGATTGGCATCCAGTTATTCCCATCTCGGGCTCTCACATCGGCCCCTGCACTTATTAAGATTTTCGCAATTTCTACCTTGCCCATATATCGTGGGGTGTTCCTCGCGGGTTGGTGAAACTTGCGTTGGTATGGAAGATAATGCAATGCTGTCCCCAACTCGTGTGTTTCTGCGTTAACATCCACTCTCGGGTCGGCGATAAGAAGTGAGACTACCTCGAGAAACCCATTCATGCAAGCATAGTGTAAAGGGGTAAACCCATTTCCGTCTACAGTAGATGGATCTGCCCCGTGCGCAAGCAAAGTTTGGACAGTACGTGATCGTCTTTGTATTGAACAAGGATCGCCCACTGGGTGTATGGGGAAGTCACGCCTGCTAACAAAATGAAGAGCTGAGAGGCCTTCCTTATTAACCATATTTACATTGGCGCCACAGCTGATGAATTTCTCAACTAGATCCGGGTGTATGAATTTCGAAGCGAAATGTAATGGGGTTAGTCCTCCCATATCCTGTTAAAAGTTAGCTCAGCAAAATCGTGGCTTTTGTAAGCTTCTTACTTGGGCGTCTATGTACTCGCCAGCCTGCACAAGAAAGTCGACAACTTTACCAATATCAGGGATATAATGGCACAGTGTCGCGCAAAGACAGGAGAGTGGTGTTTTCCAATTGTAGTACCCACTTCCACAGAAGCCAGAGTAAGTGTTATGTGTGTGCTTCTTTTGGGCCTCGTAACTTTGACGAGGATCAGCTCCTGCGTCTAGAACCATCTGTAACATCGACAGCATACCTTCGAGCTCCTCGTTCCTAGATTCCTCGCTAAGTCGATAGGGAACATATTTATAGACCTGGTTTACAGCTAGCGACCAAACGGTCGACCCATGCATTGGTTCCAAATCATTTATCGATGGATAGTCCTGCAGCTCAATCTCTAACATTTGCTTGTGCTTCGTTATAGAAAGGTCTGAGTTACAAATACCTCGGAGCTTTAGAAGGTCGGAAAGAGATCGGAAACGGATCGCCTCAGGAGTCGTCAAATGGCTTTTGCGTGCAGAAAGTGTCGCGTCTCTCATAATTTTCAGCTTTTCCACTTGTACGCTCGTGAATCTTCTTATCGGGGGATAATACATTTGCGTAACACAGTATTTGGACTCGTCTGGATGAAAAGAAACGAAGGGATAGTTAAGGTCAGAACTCGGACCAATAAGTTTTGCCAGAACCCTAGGTGGTATGTAGTCATCATAAAATACCCTTATGATGGGGCTGCAAATAAGGTATATTCTGTCGTAGCGGCTGTGTTCGTGTTTTGATCCATGGAGAAGGAGCAAGTCCATAAGATAAACCTTGTTCTCTTGACTAATGTCGGGACCAAGAGCACACTCAAGGAGACTAGGCATTTCAACAGCTTGGTAGCTGGCATTGGCATGGTATTTATTGAGCAGTACTTCGACGATATTAATTTGCTGATAGCAGACCGCAAGGCTTAGAGGCGTCTTAGGAAATTTATCGCCACATCTTGAGCATCGCATAGTAATGCCGTAGATATGGTTGACATCCATCCCTAGTCGAAATAAGATGTGAAGCAGATTTACATCTCCATTAATGCAAGCCCAAGAGAGGGCCGATAAGCGCTTTTGGCCGCTGGTCTTCAGAAGCTCGTATATCGCTATGCGATAAAGATTTCTATTGCCGGCTCGACTTAGAGCGACTCTATCGCGAGGTTCTGGGAGAAAGCTAAGAATGTATACGATTAGCTCCTCTGGCATATCTAAAATCCAAGCCCTCCGATTCGTAGACAAGGTAGATACTATGTTTTGGCCCATCCTGGCGGACTGGATCATACTCCTTTGGTTGAGACAGTTTAGGTAAATGAAGGAAAAACTTATTTCGGATAGAAGGAGAGGAAAGGAGGATATCATTCTTAAATAAATGCCAGATACCTAAACACCAGCTCTCTATTCTAACACAAGTACAGCATCTATGCTACAAGGTACCTGATATAAAGCCTATTTAATTTACCTGCCCGGTTGTACCTAATGATTCATGGAGCAAACATGGCAGCTCTGACTAATAGATATATTGTGAATTTTAAAAGAAACACCGTAATTCGCGGTAGGAATATATTCCGCCCTTATATCTTATACGTTGATAGACTGAATCCATTGACGAGGACCTTGTTGTTGGTATCTGAGAAGCCGTCGCGTTAGGCAAGTGTTAGTATATTCTGCCACCTGTCAAACAAGTATCACAAGCCACCTAGGCTCACTAGGTGTGCACATAGTGATCGTTAGGTGCATGGGCCATGAGCCTACCCCTAACCTAGTATTGCTGAATCACGTGATTAGCCGCCGATCCTCATATTCAAGCCCAAATACGTCGACCAAAATGTCACTCAACTACCATCTACTTAATGCCCACGTACATAGTTACTCCCTAACTTAAATCTCAAGTAAATCAAGTGCATAAGTGTATTCAGCAAAAAAAAAAAAAAAAAAAAAATCATATACCTATGGCCGACACCTCAGATAGGAGATCTGTCCATGGGCACTTCGCCTCCATACCATGGTGTGCTCGGCACCTTCGCGGCTCAAGAATTATCACCCAATCACCAGAATGCCGGCTACAAAAATTAGATGGCAAAGACACGTTATACTCCGAGACTCTCAAGTCGCACACTACAATCATGGCCATGTTAGAAGTCTACGAGGAGCCTCTTTTGCCCACGGACCGCGTGAATTCCGCCAAGGCTTTCTTGACGCTAGGTCCTGGCTTAAATGGGTACGCGGGCGTTTGCCATGGGGGTATCGTCGCTGCGATTCTCGATGAGGTCATAGGTTTCCTCATCACCCTCAACCAGAAAAGGGGATATATGCCAGATTTTCCTTATATGACGGCGTATCTGAACACAAAATTCTTCAGGCCTGTTCCTACATGCGCAACTATTCTAGTCCAGACCAAAATCATAAAGCTAGAGGGTCGGAAGTTTCTCGCGGAGGCGTGGATCGAGGACAGTAATGGGATTGTGTTAGCCCGTGCTGAGGGTTTATTCGTCGCCTTGAAGAGCGTTTTATAGAGTAACGATACCTCTTTATACTATAGACACTAGATTATGAGTTGTCATTGAGTTTACGATTTGCGAGGAATTCGATTATATATCGGATGCACCCAGCTTGACAACACGATATCTATTCCGAAAAAGTGCAAGATTCCAAGATACACATTATACCATTTCTAGCGAAGGGTAAGGTAATTGGCCGGATATACCTACTTATAGTCCGGATGGTCCGGGTGGGGCTCGGGATTTAATGTGGGTAGTTCTCCGAAGTATGACCCGCGATGGCAATCACCTCCCACTATAATACTAATCCTACTCATAGTACAATCTGATATTCTTGCTTACCTAAGGTACCTTATATTCAAGACAATTAAAATGACCATATAAGCTCATAAACCATTGGTACTGTCAAGCCAGACTCTTATCTTTAAGACAGGACAGTCATTACCGATGGTATAATAAATACTTTACCTTTGTGAGTTAATGAAAAGTTGAACTCGGAGACTTTTTAATGTCCTTAATATGATTTGCCTAATGTGACAAACAAGTACTACGCTTCTACGATGATATCACTAAGAATATTTAACTACTTGGAGGGACATTCCAGCATTATGATCAATAGAGGTGATCCTGTGACTTGTTCAAGAAGTGTATAAAGCGAGAACCATGAACTTCGAAGTTCTCAATTTACACGTCGATATACTGTGTTACTTATTAGCGAATAATGCTGCAGCCCATCTCAGGAGCAATCTGCTAGATATCGCTAGAAAAAAAAAAAAAAAAACTTTCATGCAAGCTCAAGCTCATACGAACCATATTACTATGTAAACGGCACATGGAATTTTCTACGATAATGCGCACATGCTAATTTCAACGTTGCAGTTCTTGGCAGCTTGGCATCTAGGGCAACCCACGGAGAGTACCATGCCAGCTATTACCTATCATCATCTCATGAAGCTAGTGAAATATCTGCCCAATCTCTTATCACCCTACCAAGATATCTAAGGATTATTATATGGCAGTTGATTTACGTATACTTGCCATGTAAATTGATCACATCAGCTGGTCCCGCAGCCAGGGTAACAGTTCTATGTGACAGCCGTAACAGGCAAGCGGTCAGGTTTGTGTTAGCGGTGCTATCAAGCTTATCTTCTGCAACGCAACGGGTGACTTACATTAATATAGATCCCGACGGTAATTGGGCGGTCGCAAATCCTCACGAGTTGGTGAGTGACAGGAAGGGAAGTTATAGTATTCTGCATTCGGGGAAGCTTGAGTGGGTTGACAATACTACCTATCAAACTTGCCTAGGGACTTTTGATAGCTTACTGCACTCGCTTCTAATCAGAGTCCCTTTGCCAAGCAGCCGTGGTCGGTCCTAACGGCTAGCGCCGCTCAAGATATCTACGAGCTTACCACACCGAACCCAATGCGTACTACCTTCGGTATTTGAGCTGATAGGACAAAGGACGAAATATATTGATTATAGCGACGATTATGAGGTGCGCATTGCAGGGGTCCCTCCAGCTTCTCCTTATAGATGGTTCAGTATCACTCTGAGCGCCTCTAGTGGTAACCTATGCTTCCGAACAACGGTTTCTTACAGTCGAGACTGCCTATCTTCAAGCCTTACATGAGCTCCAAAGCTGAATATGCGAACTACCGTATCCTACACCATGAGGTATACTTCGACTAACTATGCTGTCAGATTCCAGAGTGTGATGGCTGATTGGCCAGGTGCGAGTCACGTAACGAACAAGCTATTTCGTATTACAGAAATCTCTGCAGAAGAAAAGAAAAAGTCTATGAGATGCGTGATGGCGCGAATTAGGCAGGTGAATGATTATCTAGCAGCTTTGCGCGGGACCGAGACAGATATGGAGAGGTCGTTAAGGAGTAAACATCTATGCGTGGTTTTGTGCGAACGGCTATAAAATACCCTCAGGAGCTCACGATTAACATCTCTTTCGTATACCATTACCTTAGGCACTCTAATACCAACTGCTTATACATATCGCTAGCATTCGTTAACTAAATATTAGTCTTCGCTATTTAGTATAAAATGTTGTTCAAATCTGTTGCTGCTGCCGCCCTACTAGCCTCCACGGCTGGTGCTCACTATGTATTCCCACGGGATGGAAACTCCACTAGGCTCTGCGGTACCCCTGAGCCTACTGAAGCCCAAATCGCCGCCTCACAAGCTCTGCTTGCAAACGAACGAGCGATGCGTGCTAAGGGCGAGTTACGAGCTCTTCGATCGTTCAGCGTGAACGCCTACTTCCACGTTGTGGCATCTTCTACATCGCTCGCAGATGGCTACCTTACTGTAAGCATTGGAGATCTATTCTGGATCAGAACATTTCATTTGCTAACTACTATTGCAGCAACAAATGATTGACGACCAGTTGGACGTTATGAACGCCGACTACGGTGCACACGGAATCACTTTCAATCTGGTAGACACGGATTGGACCGTCAACAGCAACTGGGCTGCTGATGGAGACGAGCTCGCGATGAAGAGAGCACTGCGTAAGGGCACATACTCTGACCTGAATATTTATTTCCTCGGCAATCTCGGCGGCGGTCTGCTAGGGTAAAGCCCCTCATTGATATTTCTGTCTTATGGGGAATAAGCCACTAAGATACTTAATAGATACTGCTACTTCCCAGGAAACTTTGCTGAAGGATCCACCGACTTCTACTTGGATGGCTGCACTATCCTAGGTGCCTCTGTTCCCGGAGGAGATGCTGCACCTTACAACCTCGGAGGTACAGCTGTTCACGAGGTTGGGCACTGGATGAATCTCTATCATACATTCCAGGGCGGCTGCAGCGGTGCTGGTGACTCCGTCGACGACACTCCAGCTCAACGCAGTGCGTCATCAGGCTGCCCCATAGGCCGAGACAGTTGCCCCGGTGGTGGTGTTGACCCTATTCACAACTACATGGACTACTCTGACGAGTGAGTTTACTCAAATTGGCGCCCCTCTATAAGAATGATAATCTTGCTAACTTTTAACACAGCGCTTGCTACGAGGAGTTCACTGCTGGGCAAGAGGACCGCATGTACAGTTCTTGGTCTACTTATCGCTCGTAGAAGTGACGAGAAACTAATTGGAGATCATGGGTTGTAAACATCTAAATGCCTCCAAAGTATCCAGCTCAATGCTAGAGACAAGCTGTCACGGGGAAATGAAGTGTCCCACGAGAGAACTTAGGAGCAGCTGACGTAGGCGCTAATATTCGATTGTATGTTAGCACAATATATTATTGAAAGCCTCCCGGGGCTATCTGCAAACCTTCTTAGACAGTCACCTTCGTAAGTAGTATATAGCGTTTATCTATCGCCTAATAGTCTCCTATATTCGAAATACTCAGCAATCAATTATATCATGAGAGTAAACAAGTGGATCTAGATGACTACGAGTGACAACAGCCCCTCCCCCTTTTCACCCCCGCATCAGCTTATACAATTTTCTACAATCAATAAACTTTTACCCAGTTGAATCTCTTTGATTTAAGCCTAGGTCAACTTACTAGTACCACTACCTATCACTCTTAAAGTTAATCCCTGTAAAATGATAGGCCGAGATAGTATTTCATAGTAGACAGGAATATGTTTACCTCAGGTATGAGGCATCTACAGGACCTTAAGAGCCTTTTCCCATGCGGCACTTGAAGTATAAAAAGACGTTACGATAAGCTATTCGCGGCTCAAATTCCGTGTTACGTTTTCCCCACGTTTAGATCTGACACCTTACAGTCGTTTGAATGGGTAGTAGGAACAAGTGGGTACATGTAGGAATGCCTGCAGGGGGACCATCAAGGTACACGATCCACTATAGCATTACCTTCCTTTTCAAACACAGCCAAAGGAGTACAGGCCCCTCAAGCCCCGAAATAATTGATTGTCAAGGTTCATATAGAGGTAAATCCTCCATCTAGAAATGATGCCAACGCTAATTCTTTGTCTGTGGGATGTGACTATACGCTTGGACTGGTGTGAGGTTATACTTTACAAAAGTTATATTGACGGACGATGCTGCTGGTTCAAATGCTAATAATTTCCGCCGATTCGCCGGTAACTCCAAATTCGTCGTATCCACCAACTCGCTGACCTGTCCCATTGATTTCTGCAGTCGGGGTGTTATTATTGTTCAACGTTGGGAGCTCGTATCCTAAGTAGAAACCTAACCTTAACATATAACCCCATATAGCCGCATTTCTTTTTGAAGTGACAATCGGTTTATTTGCAGGTCCAGCATTCCCCAACAGGTTCATATCCAACCCCCCAGTCTGTAGGATACCTGCAGTACAACGAATATCCGTGACAGACCAGCTCGCCAGACATCATAATACAGTGAGGAGGCGTTGCCGGCATTTTGAACGGCTTGCATGACGAGTCGGTGCCCTCTGTAGTCGAGGAAGGTGTTACGGGAGAAGACACCGCAGCTGTAGTATCATTTGCTACTATGTTCGAACCGAGGACTTGTATGTATGTCTCCGCCAACCCTTCGTGGTGGTTTAAGGGTCGCGCGCCGACGAATCGTGAGAAAGCTAGAAGAGCAAAAATTCGTATGTATAAGATAGCTCGCATGGTTAGGGCTTTGAGTAGTACCTAGGCAATTCTATAAGCGGACTTGACTCGAAGGGTTAAGCGGGCAATTCGTAGCTCGTATGTTTGACTTTTGCTTTAAGTTGGTGATAGAGAACTCAGCACTTCATAATAGGTGTTAATGTCGTCACCTGGCTTATATACTTCAATTAGTACTTTGCAAATATCGCTATTGACGTTGCAAGGCACCCCTTTACATTTCGGCTAAATTCCACGTCGTTACCACAACCACAGCCAGCCATACCTGTGATTGGTTCTTCTCTATAGCCGAAATACATGAAGGGTGTTCATCAGAGTTATTGCTGTAGGCACTGGAGATTAATATATGACATCCAGTGGTACGTTTATTGTATCTATGGTGCTTGTACGTTTCTGGAAATTTCCAGACATTTGAGGATTGCGTATCCCTATTAGATATACGAAGTTCTATCATGTGCTAATAAGGTCAGGTGTCACGATTTTATTGTATCTAATTTACGCAGCCATACTAATGTCTAGGTACTGTATCTATACTTTGCGTAGCGATACTATATTCTCAGAATTTGCCATCTGTCCCTTTCAGACAAAAATTAGGTATTCGTCATCCTCTTGCAATGCGTTCAGCTTCCGCCGTGGCGAAACTTGCCGGTCGTCTGCTCTGAGTCATTTCCGGTTTACCTAGTACGAATATAGATGGATTTTGTATAAACATATGGTCCATATCTTCAAGGGTACGATTTGATGTTTCGGGGTAGAATAAGAGTACTACCGGAAAATAGGAGAAACAAAACACGGCGAATACTACCATTTGGTCAGCAAAGTCTTCGAAGTTTTTATAGGAAATTCCGACTTCTTAAATGAAATAACTCACTCAGATAGAATGCCCAGTTAAGATTATCAATTCCCACTTTTGTGAATTGAGTAACCACGAAACCGAACAGCCAGTTCGTTGCCGTTGCAGCTCCAGCGCCTCGTGTTCGCCAACCTAACGAAGACAGTTCGGCACTGTAGACCCACGGTACACAAGCCCAGGTAAGTCCGAAGAACGTATGAAACACGATGAACATCGCGGTAGTTACGTTTCCCATCTGATGTCATAGTTAGCGCGATTCATGATGTCAGAGTAGGATAGTCTTACAAGTTTTCTCTTGGATACATCAAGCTCACTCGATCTGAGAGTTAAGGAGGCAATCAAATGACATATTCCCATCATGACAGAGCCATATAGTAGCATCCTGTTAATACGTTAGCTGTCTGTTCTTTTTTTTTTTTTTTTTTTTTTTTTTTTTTTTTTTGTAAAATTTGTTTATGGGAAATAAATTAGTGGAACCCTTTTTAAAAAGAGGTGAAAACAAAAAAAATAAAAAAAAGA